>OZ024917.1:17778906-17881406 GCA_964017125.1 Flabesymbios commensalis
ATCGTTAGATACACGTAGAAAGAGATGAGATCACACATAAATCCACAAGAAACATTTCTTGGCAGAAAAATAGTTGGCGACCATCCTAATTAATGCACGAAAGAAGCATCTTAACAAAAAAATAGAATCCAGTAAAGAGTATATTGTTAAAATGTAAAATGGCATTATATATTGTGTCTAGGCCTAAAAGTAAAAAAGTTAAATTTCATTTGTCTGTCATTTCGAAAATCACAATGAGCTAAGTGTGACACCTCTTATTATTCCAAATAGAAAAATAGTTGCGCCAAGTCCAGATACATCATCTCTGCCAGATTAATATCTTAAAAGTCCTGTAGTCAAACATAAGCTACTCCACTCAGAAGTTCATCATGTAGTTTTGCTATGGAATATACATGGTTATACAAATAAGACAGCATAAGCAAACCTTGGTTCCATTTCATACATTATTATCCGACCATGAAATTAGAAGAGAGTGTTTTATGATCATATTTTTATATATCACAATATTTTGTTAAAAAATGTTAGACCAGTGCGGCAAAACAATAAAATCAACATCGCAGTGCAAAGCAGATAAGAGTAAATGCATAGTTCCAAGTAAGCAGTTACAGCTATTTCAGTTGTTTTATTTGAGCTTGTTTGGAAAATGAGCAATTGAACATTGCACAGCAATAATTCTTAGAGAACTCATTATAAGGTATACGCAACAATACATAATCAGCGGTGAGCAGCCCTTCACTGAGATGGTAGTGGTGATGGAAGTATATTAAATGACTCACCCCCATCCCAAGGGAAGTTATTCCTTTTATGAAGTTTTGACCGCATGAATATTTCACCAGTACAACACTGTAAGGTAGAAAACCTTTTGCTTACGATCGCTAACACACACACACATATATATATATATATATATATATATATATATATATATATATATATATATATATATATATATATATATATATATATATAATCTGAAATACATGACATTGATATGTTCATCGAGGGACATGCGTCAATTTTGTTCGATAAATTTATCTCACTGGTCAATTCAATGTGTTATATCACGTACTTTGACACCAATTTGAAATTTACTATCCTTCCCTGATGCTCTGCACCCAGTCATTCTTTGATTCTCTACACCTGGTAATTCTCCAATGCTCTGCACTCGGTCATTCTTTGATTCTCTACACCCGTCATTCTCTAATTCTCTACACCCGCTCATTCTCTGCCCCCAGTCATTCTCCGATGATCTGCACTCGGTCATTCTCCGATGCTCTGCACTCGGTCATTCTTTGATTCTCTGCACCCGTCATTCTCTAATTCTCTACACCCGTTCATTATCTGCACCCAGTCATTCTTTGATTCTCTACACCCGGTCATTCTCAGCACCCGGTCATTCTCTGCACCCGGCCCATTCTCTAAACCCGGTCATTCTCTGCAACCCGGTCATTCTCTGATTCTCTACACCCGGTCATTCTCTACACACCCGGTCATTCTCTGCATCCGGTCATTCTTTGATTCTCTACACCCGGTCATTCTCTGCACCTGGTCATTCTCTACACCCAGCCATTCTTTGCACCCAGTCATTCTCTGCATCCAGTCATTCTCTACACCCGGTCATTCTCTACACCCGGTCATTCTCTACACCCGGTCATTCTCTACACCGGTCATTCTCTACACCCGGTCATTCTCTACACCCGGTCATTCTCTGCACCTATTCATTCTTTGATTCTCTGCACTCGGTCATTCTCTACACCCGGTCATTCTCTACACGGGACATTCTCTACACCTGGTCATTCCTTGCACCTATTCATTCTTTGATTCTCTGCACCTGGTCACTCTCTACACCCGGTCATTCTCTACACCCGGTCATTCTCCACACCCAGTCATTCTCCACACCAAGTCATTCTCTACACCCGGACATTCTCCACACCCGGTCATTCTCTGCACCCGGTCATTCTCTACACCCGGTCATTCTCTGCACCTATTCATTCTTTGATTCTCTGCACCCGGTCATTCTCTACACCCGGTCATTCTCTACACCCGATCATTCTCCACACCCGGTCATTCTCTACACCCGGTCATTCTCTACACCTGGTCATTCTCTACACCCGGTCATTCTCTACACCCGGACATTCTCTGCACCTATTCATTCTTTGATTGTCTACACCCGGTCATTCTCTACACCCGGTCATTCTATACACCAGTCATTCTCTACACCCGGTCATTCTCCACACCCGGTCATTCTCTGCACCTATTCATTCTTTGATTCTCTGCACCCGGTCATTCTCTACACCCGGTCATTCTCTACACCCGGTTATTCTCTGCACCTATTCATTCTTTGATTCTCTACACCCGGTCATTCTCTACACCGTTCATTCTCTACACCCGGTCATTCTCTGCACCTATACATTCTTTGCTTCTCTGCACCCGGTCATTCTCTACACCTGGTCATTCTCCACACCCGGTCATTCTCTACACCCGGTCATTCTCTGCACCCGGTCATTCTCTACAGCCGGTCATTCTCTACACCCGGTCATTCTCTACACCCGGTCATTCTCTACACCCAGTCATTCTCTACACCCGGTCATTCTCTACACCCAGTCATTCTCTGCACCTATTCATACTTTTATTTTCTACACCCGGTCATTCTCTGCACCGGGTCATTCTCTGATTCTCTACACCCGGTCATTCTCTACACCCGGTCATTCTCTGCACCCGGTCATTCTTTGATTCTCTACACCCGGTCATTCTCTGCACAAGGTCATTCTCTACACCCGGCCATTCTTTGAACCCAGTCATTCTCTGCACCCGGTCATTCTCTACACCCGGTCATTCTCTACACCCGGTCATTCTCTACACCCGGTCATTCTCTACACCCGGTCATTCTCTGCACCTATTCATTCTTTGATTCTCTGCACCCGGTCATTCTCTACACCCGGTCATTCTCTACACCCGGTTATTCTCTGCACCTATTCATTCTTTGATTCTCTGCACCCGGTCATTCACTACACCTGGTCATTCTCTGCACCCGGTCATTCTCTACACCTGGTCATTCTCTACACCCGGTCATTCTCTACACCCGGTCATTCTCTGCACCGGGTCATTCTCTACACCCGGTCATTTCTGCACCCAGTCATTCTCTACAACCGTTCATTCTCTGCACCCGGTCATTCTCTGCACCCGGTCAGTCTTTGCACCCAGTCATTCTCTGCACCCGGTCATTCTCTGCACCCGGTCATTCTCTGCACCCGGTCATTCTCTGCACCCGATCAGTCTTTGCACCCAGTCATTCTCTGCACCCGGTCATTCTCTGCACCCGGTCATTCTCTGCACCCTCTTAGTCTCTGCACTCGGTCATTGGCTAATTCTCTGCAGCCAGTCATTCTCTGATTCTCGTTAAGGCCTCAATGGTAACAATTCTACTAGTCCAGGAATATTAGGTTTTGAAATGGAAAAAAATAATATAAAGCTGAAAATTTCAGGAAGTGTTCATTGTGTCCTCCTTTATTACCTCCGAAAAGTCCCAAAGTTTCCCCTGGGCGGAACATCCTTTTTTTGACAAAATTCAAAATGGCCGCCAAACGCCATGTTGAAGTTGTAATTCATGAACTATTCGACATATATTTTAATGTAATACCTCATTTCCACATGATTTTTAATGCTGAATTCATTTCTGAAGCTAGTAGTAACTTTAAGGGTTTCATTAAATAATAAATCCAAGATGGCTGCCATTTGATGTTTAATTGGGAGCAAGTCTAATTGTCATTAGTATTTGAGATACATATGAGCTTTTAAATCTATAGACTACCAGTATGTCCTCATTTAATACCTGTAAAGAGTCCCAAGGTTTTTCCCGGAGCGGACCATATTTTGTTGACAAAATTCAAAATGGCCGCTAAGCGCTATTTTGAAGATGTAATTCCTGAACTATTAGACATCTGTTTTAATGTAATACCTCATTTTCACATGATTTTTAATGCTGAAATGATTTCTGAAGTTATTAGTAACTTTTAAGGTTTCGCTGAAGAATAAATCCAAGATGGCCGCCATTTAAGGTTTCATTGGGAGCAATTGTCATTCGTATTCGAGATACATATAAGCTTTTAAATCTATAAATTACCAGTAATTAATGACCAATAACAAATAACTCTATGTCCCAAAGAAATATGCAGTACACATTTTAGTGTATTTATTTCATAATACATGATAGCCAAAGCATCATATTCAATCAATCAAACAACGTTAGTCTGGGAGAGTTGTGCCATTTTTTTTCTAATCATCAACCTGAATTTCATTAATTCGAGATGACTTACTGTACCCAGTTCCCATTCAGCTTGTATACCTCGCAGACCTGCTGCATCTTAACATGCAAACAACTTTGGCAACCACACCTAATCAGTTTCATTAATTTAGGAGGTGCTGCATCAAGCTCCGTGAAAACTGGTTACATATTTTTATTTTAAAATTGACATCCCCAGCCTGTTGGTGGTAATCCATTGCCATGGGATTCTTGTACATTTAGATATGTCAGTGATAAATGTTATTTACTACTGTTTCAGCCGGGGTCCTAAGCAAATGTCCTACGCAAGGGCTCACACTCGAGTCCACGTGGTCATAGGCAAGGTCTCACACACAAGGCAAAGACTCACACCCGAGCCTACATGTCCTAGACAAGGGCTCACAACCGAGCCCCCGGTGACTAGGCAAGGACTCACACACGCACATTGTATGGTCCATAGGCAAGGACTCACACCCGAGCCCGCAGCGTCCTAGACAAGGTCCCAAACCCGAGCCTACAGGTCATAGGCAAGGGTTTACCATGAGCCAGCATGGTCTTAGGCTAGGACTCACACCCGAGCCGGTGGGTCCTAGGCAAAGTCATACACTGGAGCCTGTAGGGTCCTAGGCAAGCACTTACACCTAGGCCCTTATGGTCCTAGGCAAGATATCACACCTCACATGCGGGCATAAGGGTCAAATGCAAGGTATAACACCCGAGCCCGCAGGATCCCAGGGAAGGTCCCATACCCTATTTATCATGTTTATATATATTTGATGCAACATTAATAGGAACCCGAAGAAGTTTGTTTGTGTTTGAATTAACGAGGCCGTCTCGATGGCCCATTCGATCCTGCTGTGGCTTGAAACTCTACTGGATTCAAATCCTCGTCGGGTCGGATGTTAGTCATCGAGGTTGTGCCCATACAGTGCTCCAAACTGTTCAAAGGCATGGAGTGTGCAGTAAAGTCTATGGCACTGTGCACTATAGAGAACCCTTGAAGTTATTCGATAAGAGTAGGGCATTAAGTCCGCTTCTTCTTTCGCGATATTGCCATGATTGTGCTATATTCACTTGAAATAACGACACGTGCATAGATGACAGATATTTTGTAGTGTGGTTCAGCTGGGTAGGTCTATATCCTAAAACCTCAATGGGGCATATAAACGTGTAAATATCAATTTATCAATGGTGATAACGGCACCAAAATTGGTCTGTGTATGCACCTGAGGGAACTGTGAGAACAGCATATCAGCCAAACCTTAAATCAAAATGAACGTGATTTTTCTATATGACCACCATAATATGCAATAAAGGCCTACCTGAATTATTTAATTGACGTTACTCATACGATTGTTTAGTTTGTATTTGATATTGTTATGTTTTAAAATGTTTTCACATTCTTACAATTTCTAAATTGCTACATTTTTGTTTCTATATTTTGACAAACAAATCAACAAACCTGTCAAACTAAAAAATAACCGAAACAAAAAATATTATTGATTATTATATTGAAAGTTATTTTATATTAAAGTTATTTCAGTGCATCTAAAGACATATGGCAGTTCTTCGTTAGATAAGCCTGACTGTGTTTATGCATTATAACATAGTATTTTTCTCCATACAAAAAAATTACAATGCCCGCTATTTTTTAAGATGTCTGCTATTAAACTGACGCGTTCAACAGATACTTGTCAGTGACGACACTGAACACATGTCCGCAAAAACGCATTCCGATTTCTTGCTTCTCAATCTGTTTTTTTATTCCTTTTTCACATCTGATTGAGACATGCACAATGGCACAAATCACGCTGTTGTCACCGTAATAATTGCATGCATCTTAATTTATCATTATTATTATCACATGAAAGGGTGGAGCAACCCCGAGGACAATTAACTGGACTAAACTACATAGCATAACCACCCTTGATTCTAAAAATACTTTTTACTGCCACTATGATTCCAAATAAAAATATATGTAGACAAAAATGACATAATTTCTGAAATTGTTCTTCTTCCGCAATGGCGGCCATTTTGAACTGTGGAATGACATGAGCTTTACAATGTTAAAATATGACCAAAATTACATTTCTCGTGAAAAATTATGCAGAAAACAGATATTACAAAGGAATATATTTGAATTTCTTCATAAGTTACAATTGCAGTATTGTATCAGGCGGCCATTTTGAAATTTTGCAAAAAAAACACGAATCAGGCTTTAAAACTTTGAAAGAAGACCTGAAATGAGTTCCCGTAAAAAATCAACTGAAAAAGAGGTATTACAAAGGAATATATGGTAATTCTTCGTATGTTACAATTTTTGAATGGCCTCTGGCGGCCATTTTGGATTTTCGCGACAAAAATAGGGGAAACTTTGGGACTTTTTACAGGTCATTAAGGATGATCATCTGAACAACTCCTGAAATTTTCAGCTTTATATTATTTTTTCCATCTTTACCCCTGAAAATGCCTAAAATTCCTGGACTATACGAAAAAATAAAGAATTTAGTAGATATTAAAAAAGAAGCAAACACTGACATTTTTAGCGCAAAAAGTGGTTGAAGTTAAAGCTGAAGCAGATCAGATCAACATTAGCCCTTGGAATCTGTAATCATGTAGACGATTGTGGAATTTGAGCCAGTCAAATGTGTAGGCTCAAGTTCAGCTGAAATTTGACGGCAATTGAGCCAACGTTTCACGAGCGTGAGAGTTTGTAAAGGTGCCCTGAACGGGTTTTGTTGTGGATGCCATTGTTGTGGTCGGTCTAAATGATGACCAAAAGACCGGCTATTTTAGATAAATTATCAGTGAATTGGAGAATAGACGAGACCTGAAGTCTGTGCAAAATCCCAGATAAACTAATACATTATTCACGGACTGGAAAACATTTACTACAGCATTATTCAAAGAGCTAAAATCGGCGTTGCTAATTAGTTCACAACACACCGAACATCATGTCAATTAGGGCATCAAAAATACTAATAAGATGCTATGCAGTTTTCAGTAAATTAGTTTAAATAGTTAGCAAGTTTTTATTTTTAACTCTTTAGCCGCTGAATAATTCAATTGGAATTTTCATCCACTTGAAGTTGTGTCTCGCTGACGCGATCCACAACTTCAAGTGAGTGAAAATTATTCAGATTTGACAAAATGGAGGTCAGCTCTTTTCAAATCTTGCTGGTTGATGTCACATTTTATCATTAGCATATTTAAAATGCGGTACTTAATGGGCTAATAAAAAAGAAAAACTCGAATTTATGAGGCACCGGCGGTTAAAGGGTTAATAGACAAATTACAAGATGCATTCTCGGGAAATCACGTCCCCGGAATACAAGCCACGAATTCATCAAAACATCTGAAAATCATTCAGGAAAGGCCCATCGAATACCACGTTTTCAAACGAAATAAAATAAATTCTCACCTTCTCTGGGGCGCATTCCTTACATGCACCTCGAGCCTCGTTGTAGCGAAATGTCAGGGACCTCGACGATTATTACTTATTTATATCAGAATTTCGTAATATAATCGTAATACAGTGTATAATATAAGCTTCTCTATACTATATCTCAGATCGCTCTACCCTTTCCATAGCATGTGTTATATAAACATGTAGGCCAGAAATGTGTTTCAATCATTGTAGAAACGTAGCTGTCGTAGCTTTTTTTAATGCATCAATTAAAATATGATGTTAACAAAAACACATTATGTAATTACAATATGATGGTAATTATTAAAAAACAACTTATATTAGTTATTAAAACAGTCATTCTTATGAATGTTATAGTGCTGATGTTATCTTTTTTGTGATGCGTAGATGAATGTGATCGACATATTTTTATTTGGCACAATAATAATAGGTCCGAGTACTATTAACTTTTTCAAGACGGCACTCTCAGTAACTACATGTCTCTGTGGATATTTGCATCTGGCATAATAATAGTAGGTCCGAGTACTATTAACTCATTCAAGACGGCACTCTCAGTAACTACATGTCTCTGTGGATATTTTCATTTGGTATAATAATAGTAGGTCCGAGTACTATTAACTCATTCAAGACGGCACTCTCAGTAACTACATGTCTCTGTGGATATTTTCATTTGGTATAATAATAGTAGGGCCTAGTACTATTAACTCATTCAAGACGGCACTCTCAGTAACCAAATGTTTCTGTGGATAGGACTTTTAAAAATGTACTTTTCTATGACCTCACGCAACATGAGGGCCCCGTTTTTAACGTTGAAGGAGCTTGTCTGAGATCAGTGTATCTTGAGCTCCGTCTGGAATGAGTTAAATCCCCTAACCCTTACAGCGCGGGGATCGACTTCAGTCGTCAGAATCTGACGTCTGTAGACGTCAGATTCTGACGTCTAAAGTCGATCCTGGCATTGTAAGAGTAAAATATTTAAAATATCCGCAACCCATAACACAGATAGACCGTCTATTCAAAATAATCAGAAAGAGCTAACTAAGACATTTATGATGATTTCAAATTGAAAATAACCCTTTGGTCTCCATAGTTTATACAAATATGTCAGCGCTGCCAGGGTTAATAAAGGGTGTATCACGTCTACAGCCGTTTGTAGACTTATTGTTACAAACAAGATAATTTGAACGCTAAATAAGCGGTAATTCTGTTAGATTTGATTTGTTTTTAATTCAAATCGTACGTATGTCAGTAGGTTTAACTCACTTGAATTGTGGGTCGCGGCTAACAATCGTAACCGTTATCTTACTGGTTAAAACGCAATGTTGCACCTGTTGGCATAATGGGTCTGACCATTGGTTGAAATTAACCATTTGAATATGAAAAATGGATTGCGCCGGTGTTAAATCTTCAGGTGAACTAGTAAATATAAGGAATAAAAAACATAGAGCGGTTGTAAAAATATAGACCAATTATCTGTTGTGTTTGAAAAAAATGGCCAGTGCAGTATAACGCTCAATCTGAAGAGTTTATTATAAATCTAGGTGATGAAAATTAGTTGACTGGTGTTTTCGCAGGTTGGTTTTATGACTGATTTCTTTCTACAACTAGTATTCAAATTAGCCCCATGCCTCTCTCAAGTGTGGGAGAAAAATTCAAAATGGCCTCACCCAATCCAAGTTTTAATTCACATATGAAAATTAATCTTCGTTTGCCACCTAGATGTGTGTAATGTATGGTTCATAAGCCTAGAGGTCAATAAATTCATGTATTGTGTCTATATAAAATGCACTTCTTGTGGCATATATGCCACAAACATCTAAGATGGCTGCCGTTTTTATTAATGATAATGAATCTTGGTTTACCACCAAGATAATTGATAATTTAACCAATATTTCATGCACGAAATCGAGATTTTCGCCTTTCTTTAATTCATATATTCAAGTGTGGCAGGTTGAGTAGCGACGGATTTGTAATTATATTATTCAGGCTGATTAACACGTGTTTGCCTGTGGTGCGTATGTTTGTGTATGTTTGTGTATGTTTGTGTATGTTCGTGTATGTTCGGGATTTGTTGAGAGCGATTTGCTTGAATGATTTTGGATTGACCGTTCGGGTCCGATCGTGGTTTTCTGTCTGTTTCCTCCGTCGTTTAAATAAGTTTGGCGCGTCATTTCTCTTCGTTCTATATTTGGTTCTGTGCAATTGTCAGTTTATATTTGGGCATCGTAATGTAGTTATTATTAATTACATTTGTAGCTATGAATTCACGTTTAACAGAATGTGCTTCAAATGTAATATATAGTTTAATCTTAATGCACGATGATACAGATGCACATGTAGGTCTCTAGACAGAGGGTAAGCTCCCAAACATAAAAAAATATATATCAAAGCTGGTGCAGTAATGTAAGTGACATGGCAAATGATGCAGCGCACTTCCTTATTCTACTAATCATCCGTTAGTGAAACATATCATATGCAACACGTACACCTGTTTTCATGCAATAGCGTACACTGGATTAACACTGCACTGAAACAGTCTGTTAGACATCATTAGGCCTGACAAGCGGAAACTGATTGGCCATTTGGTCGCATTTTGATGACGGTATTGTTTGATAAAATAGCATGATTCATCCCAAGATACGTATCATTAAGCTGGCTGTCAGAGCCTACTATTATACATGAATCAATGAATGAAGGGCCCGAAACAAGCACTACGGGAAATAAAACATTTAGTTGTAAAAGAACAGCTAAAAAGTATCATTGTTATGTCTCTCCCTCTTTAGAATCTTTTTTCAGAAGTGGGGACATGTTGGTTTACCTCTGTCTGTCTGAGCACAATGTGTCTGTCGCGTTCTGTCCGTCTGTCCAGCGGTTCTGTCAGTCTGTCCATCTAGCAGGCGGAGGCCGCCGAGGTTGCCCCAGCAAACACGAGATGTTGACCCAATGCAGTGTTGGGTTACTGTGTCTTCTTTGGCTCCAATCTGAATTTGGGCCAGCGTCAAAGACGGCGGGCCAACATTAACCCAGCTTTAGTTTAAAGCATTATGCCGGCACCGCCAGCATGAAGTGAAGACTAGAGCTGAAAGAATACTGGCCAGCACAGGCGACGCTGGTCCAACATTTCACAGACATCAGGTCGGTGTCGGCTTGTACTCGCAGTCAGCAGTGAGCACTAGCAGGCCAGCGTGCTATTGAACGCAGCTCAACAAACAGGAGGCGTTGAACCTGTGCTGGCTTTATGCTGGGCCAGCGTCGCAGACGGTGAGCCAGCATTGGGACAACTTCCTGTGTTTTCTGGGAGTGTTTACCATGTGGCATCGGCGTGGTTACAAAAGGGAATAATACATTCCGCCTAATACAGTCTCTACTGACCACAGGAGCCATTTAATAGCATTAATTAAAAAACCATTGACACTACATCTATTAGCTCTCAGCCTTTATTGTTATGCTGCTGGAGGCGGGTCATCCTCAGTTTTTTGTTTACAAGAAATGTGACCCTTTTGGTTGATTTTTAATGTGCATAGGAAGTGGCCGTGCAACAGTGTACACCCCTGAAAGTAAGTGATGAGATTATACAGTCTCCTTGGAGGTAGAAGGTGG
Organism: Flabesymbios commensalis; assembly: GCA_964017125.1. Taxonomy (NCBI): domain Eukaryota; kingdom Metazoa; phylum Annelida; class Polychaeta; order Terebellida; family Flabelligeridae; genus Flabesymbios; species Flabesymbios commensalis. The sequence goes on from OZ024917.1 coordinate 17,790,216, forward strand.
TAAACTACAAAGTGGCAGTTTAGCTCCTTCTAACTCAAAGGATACACGTCGATCATGATTTTTCGGCTTTTGGACTCTAGGATTTAAATAGTAGACAGTAGGATTTTTTGTTTTTTTTAGGTCATTTCATTAGATGTCAAATTGGTTTGGGAACGCAATAAGGCAGGAATGTGCTCGAAATAAATTACACTACTACTCTCCAAACTTATCAGCTCCACGTCAGCTGTGATGACTTCCCTTGAAATTGATTTTAAAACTCATTTCCGCTTTTTTTTCCTGATAAAACCTCAGCTGGGACAAAGTTATTTTTTGGCACTCCCATCCTTTTACTCACAGTACATCCCTCGGGATGCATGTATGTGTTCATCAGATAGCCGCCGCCGTTGCTGTCTCAGTCACATCTCGATGTTGTCACCCGCTCATGATTAGTCTAAGCACAGATTAATATTGTCTATTTTTTTTTTTGGTTGCAGTTTAATGATTTTCAAGAAAAATATATTTTTTTGTGAACACGTTATCTCTGGAATATCTTGTACGAATCACCCCTGTAGCCACAACTTACCTGTCTGGCCCTGATTTTTGACAATTTTATCATTTTTAGTGAGTTCTTGTAAATGTATTATTCAGAGCACCATTAACATGATTAACCCAAATCACTTGTGAATTTATGTCTATAGGCATAAATCCGCATTGTAATTATTAGTATTACATTGCATTGTATCAAGTATAATGCTGTTTCAATCAAAACAAGAAGTCTAGATTGGTTACTTTTGGGGAAAATACTAACCTAAATTGATTTTTCAACATTTAAAATTATTCGTAGAATCAAATTCCTATGTGTGCCAAGCCAAAATACTCGGCTAAGTAGGTCGATCAATGTAGCGATTCAAAATAACACTTCAAATCCAGATCAATCTTGCGTTAAATATACACTAGTCCGTGGACTAGTTTTAGTTGTTCCCCATCAAAAAGAGATTCTGTAGACAAATTGTTGGGATTGACTACATGTTTGAGGCCATTTTTAAAAAAACAGCAATTACACTATACAAAATCATTTATTGTGTCATAGTTCGAGTTATAGTACAGCTAGTCCTGATTTTTGTGTCTATACCAATATTTGTGGGTATAAGAAATTCCATGGTGCCCATTTATTTCGACCATTGTTTGATTGCGAATAAAAAAAAGATCAACTTCAAACAATTGTTTGTCATAGCATTAAAACAGTACATTGTTCACGGTTTCTAAATGTTGGATGGTTGTTGATAGACCATCAGTATTCCACCAAGAGGCTTAAAAGTGATAGCGTAGAAACTGAACAACTTTAATTAATCTATTTCATGTGTTTCCTTGATTTGCAAATTAGCATTTTTAACACTCACAGAGTAAAATTATCAAGGGTATAATCTTAAACAAAAATATCTGAGAGTTTTTGAAAAGTTGATAGGAAGGTTCGAGTTTCTATTCAAAATGCAAAAACATGGAAATGAAAAATAATAGTAAAAACGCATTCTTTAAATGTTTTCAGTTTTTTGTTGGGAATGCAGAACAAGCACACATATGAAAAAAATTGATGTAGCATTATTTATCTTTTTTATCATTACATAGCCCATGGTTTCTATTGGTGGATGTTTCTTTCATAGACCCTCAATAAATTTATATTTAATTAGAGAAAATGGAAAACACATATAAGTGATGTCTGACAGATGGACATTTCCTTGATGTATTTTTACAACACTAACACAGGAACGATTATAAAATTCATTGGGTCTTAAACAAAAAAAAATCTGATAATTGAGGACGTGAGTGGATGGATCGAGATCCCATTTGGATAAAAATAAATCGAACCAGAGATAAACAGGAGCAATCATGGCTTATGGTCCATTGTATCAAAAAAGTCATTTGACTTCTGATTTAGTTCTACTTCAAAACCAATGATGCACAAAACACGATAGGAAAAACTGTTGATTCACCAGCGTTGACAAATTAATCTCGATATGTTTCCTACTTCTGGACAATATCTCAAATATCAACCACACTAATTGGGTGCATTCGTTTTGGTTGTACAATGAAAAGATAAATCTGATGACTAATGGGATTTCTCAGCAGGATTATAACTAGTTTCAGTTTAGTTTCTATTAACCCTTTAACCGCCGGTGCCGCATATATTCGGGTTTTCATTTTTTATTAGCACATTAAGTACCGCCTTTTAAACATGTTAAAGATAAAATGTGACATCAATCAGCAATATTTGAAAACAGCTCACCTCTGTTTTGTCAAATCTGAATAATTTTCAATCACTTGAAGTTGTGGATCGCGTCAGCGAGACACAACATCACGTGGGTGAAAATTCAAATTAAATAATTAGGCGGTTAAAGGGTTGAAGGATTAGCTGTTATGATGACGAGGTTAATTCAGCTTAACAAATTCATGAACAACCCCAACTTTATGAACAATGCTCGGAAACTATAGGTTGACATTGACATGACATTTTCCAGTTCAGGAATGTTCATGAATAGTTTATGAACACATTTAGTGAACATTCATGATTGTTCATTGACAATCTGGTTCACGAGTTATCTGAGCTCATGGCCGGTCATGCACCACCGAAGTTTATGAACAAGTTGACAGTTATATTAGAGCTGAATTTTCTTGAAAATGTTTATCAATGAATATCCTTTTGATCTTTGAAACTGATACTTTTGAATTTTCAAAATATTTCCATGGTTATGCTTAAAGCGACACAGTTAGGCAAAAAAACCTCCAAAAGCCAACATTTTGTTTTCGTTCCTTGATGTGTCCATATTATGTGAACATGTCCACTGACCGAGACTCACCCACTAAAAGGATGCGACATTGGGGGCGTCTCGGAGCTATGACCCATTTGGGGTGACTAGCTACCAAGGTGCTTGTGATGGTCGGGCCCAGGTAAGGTCCGGTGGTCAGTCGGATTGGGGTCAGGCTGATTACGTCCGGATCAAGTGACAGAAAGCTGGTCTCACAGCCCTGTCAAGTAGTTCCACGATCAATACGGACCTGCTGTGTCAACCCACATATACGGACTGCACATGCACAGCACTCGCACTGTATATAACAAAAATGAGCCCCGGTTGGACACCTACAAAAAACCTTACGATACAAATATCTACTGCAATAGCACATATTATAAATGTATCTTTATATTTAGGCCGTATACCCGATGATATGAAGACAGCAAGGGTTGTTCCTCTTTATAAGACAAAAAGTCAGAACCAAAAAATTACATGCCTGTTTCCATTTAACTGTAATGTCAACAATTCTAGAAAAAAACTGTACATTAACAGTTAGAAAATTACTGTATGATTATCAATCAGGATTTAGGAATTCTTATTCCACCGATACTTGTTTAACACTCCTGATATGACAGACCAATTAAGATGCGACATGGACAAAGAAAACTATACTGGCATGGTCATGATCGACATTTAAGAAGCTTTTAATACTGTTGACCATGACGTATTGTTAAGTAAACGGAAAGCTATTGGTTTGGATAATCTTTTTGAAAAATCTCGGTTCTCATCCTATTTAAAAAATAGATTTCAGAAGACTGAAGTTTATGATATTTTTTCTGATTCCTTGATGGTTCCCTGTGGAGTACCACAGGGATCCATCTCGGGACTATTAGTATTCACAATTTTTGTAAACGTTATGAAGGCAGCTGTATCATGCAGATTATTTTTCATGCTGATGATTCATCATTACTGGTCTTAGGTAAGTTGGTTTCTATCATAGAGGAAACTCTTGGACATGAACTGACTTCCAGAAGTGAATGTCTAGTGGATAATACACTATCCATTCACTTAGGAAAGAACGAAAGTATTCTTTTTGGTTCAAAAAAGAAAATACGCAAACAGTCCACCATGAAAATCACATGTGGAGAGAATGAAGTTGCTGGCAAAGATAATATGAAATACCCTATGTGAAATAGCCTCGACCAGTCCCTGGGAGGAAAATTTATAGCAGAAAGTATTTTAAAAAAGAGAAACTCTAGAATCAAATTTCCATGGAGACAGGCTAAATATTTGAACAGAAATTCTAGGAAACTGTTGGCTACATCTTTAATATTAGGTCATTTTGATTATGCCTGCTCCGCATGGTTTGAGGGTCTCTAGATAAACATACAAAAAAACTGTCTATGGAAATGCCCATCAAAATTTTAAAAGGAACATTTCCATATTCATGATCAACATTCTTTTTCCACTAGAAATAGAGCGGTTGCGTTACCCCATGTAAATCATAGGGGAAAAAGACATTTAGATTCTCAGCTGGTAAGATATGGAATGCGCTCCAAGTTTATCTGAGAACAGCTGAAGACTTACTTTAGTTTAGGAAAGGAGTCAATAAGCTTCTCAGAATGGAGCTAATTACTGAAGCTCGGAGTGATTTTATTTCTATCGATCATAATTATCATCATACGGCCTTATAAAAATAGGCGGGTATGTTTGCCAATTTATGTGCTCTAGAGATTATAAGGCCATGTCTTTCAGCTCGTTCTTTATATATGTTTTAAATTATTTATAACAAGCAGAGTCCGGAAATTATTCCACAAAACCTTGTAAATAATAAGTGTATATTATCTTAAAAAAAATATTTCAACATTATCATATTATGCACTATTTATAAACTTTCATAATCATTTCATTTTTCATCTAGTTCGAAGCAGTTTTTGCCTGTTTTTTTTTGTTAAAATACTATGCTTTCCTAGTCAACAATTTATCTGTGGTATAAATAAGTATTGTATTTAAAGCACAAAACGAATTGCTCTTGTCGTCGCCATTCTGGAATAGCGCATAGAAACAAATGTGGAAATAAGTGAACAGCACCAGGATAATGTTCAGTATTATTATCCCTGGTGTTCCAGAATGGTTGTCGCACATGTATTTTGAATGAACAATGTATTTATCATACGGATATAACACTTTTTTTTATGTGAATGCTGAATAAATCTATCTATCTATCAACCAGACGTTGCAATGTCAGCCATACAGGCAACTTGACTAAAAAGGCACGTTGAACTATAATTTTTATCATTTTTCATTGAAATGAAAAATTTAAAAAAATTATGTTAACAACACATTTTTTAGATATTAAAGTGATAATCCACAAATATCTGCAGCCAGAGAGTGCTAAATAGTTAATAATAAAACCGATACAATTAATTTTCTCTAAAATTATTTTATATTCTTTAGCATGTTAATGCAGGAAATAACCACTGCTGATTAGCAAATAAGCAGCATAATAATTGATTACGAGATATGATGACAGATTTCCAATGCAAACAAACAGATAAACATTTAGAGAAATATGTCATATTTATGTATAACTTTATTTAACCCTTTAACCGCCGGTGCCGCATATATTCGGGTTTTTATTTTTTATTAGCACATTAAGTACCACCTTTTAAACATGTTAAAAATGAAATGTGACATAAACCGACAATATTTGAAAACAGTTGACCTCCATTTTGATAAATCTGAATAATTTTCACTCACTTGAAGTTGTGGATCGCGTCAGCGAGACACAACTTCAAGTGAGTGAAAATTCAGATTGAACAATTTGGCGGTTAAAAGGGTTGATAATGTAAGTGAGCGGGACTTACATTTATATGCGTAAACAAAAAAAATATCTAATTTATAATACATAAAAGTGTAAATAAGCCATCTTCCCCGGGCAATGTGTGACACGGGAGCCTATGTACAGCGTGGGGTTGGGCGAAGGGAATATGAAATAAACTAGAAAACACCCAACTATTATGAATGATTTGGGAAAATAAAAAATATTGCGGAATAAATATATAAATAATTTATGACAAAAAACATCATGTTATGATGCGAATTCACTTCTTATTGCTGTAGAGATACACTATGCCATCGAAAAAAAGTTTTTGTAGTTGGCTATTTAATCGTATATTTTTTGTAATTGGCTATTTAATCGCCTAATTTAGCGTTTTTATCATGTTTTCATATTTTCTGTATTATTATAAATGTATGTAGTTTTGATTATTTTACGCGAATAAACATATATGCATTTATCTACAGGCCACCAAAACACCCGAGGCCACTAAAATAAGCTTCACATACAGCTAAAATGTATTCCACGTATGTGTAACCTAACTAATTTATTCACAATTAGTCTATATGACATATTTCCGCACTAGTAAACCATTATTTCATTCAAAAATATTGAAATGGCACTTCGAACAATCTGTCCTCAGTTCTATATTGTTTTGTTATGAAACATTTAATTATTTTTACGTTTATATCCGATTTGTTAGATTATCAATTATCCTGATAACAAAGTGTCAACGCACAAATCTATGTAGCCAGGGAGTACCAACTAGCTACAACTAGCTACGGCCGATAACCAATTAATTATTTCTCTCTCTAAAATAATCCCTGCTATAATCCCTTCAATTTAGCTAATAAGAAATTAATTATTATGACAGATGTCCTGTTCAATAATCTAGACGTGCAGCTGATGGCTGTAAAAATCTACTTTAAGGCTCAGAATGTAAAAGAGGCAAATTATAGTCCACCTGATTGGAAATGTTCTCCTTTTTTCATGGTGGTTGATGTGGAGCTGTATTATTGGGAGAAATTGGTTCAAATTGAGCTCGAAGACATGTACTCGCAAATTTAGCGGTTACTTTCTGTATTTCGTAAAGATCCCAAATTAATGTCTACAATGTAAACGTTTTGAACTTGATACATCTTCATCATAGCTAGTTTCATAGTAAACACCATCCACATCCCAAAGTGTCTCATGTGGAGTTACACTCTAATAAAACAATGTGAAAATCAGGTTTAAAGATTGTACAGGTAAATTAAATATGATATTTTAAACATATCCGTAAAAATACAACATAAACGTATTTGAAAGAGTCTGTGGCTTGTATTTTCTTGGTGAATCCATGAATATTGTAGGAAGAAATTTACAATTCCCCATAATTATCACTCAAACAATTTGTGTTCGATATATAAGTGTGCTGCAACGTTCATCGATACTATTTTTAGCTCGATTTATTTATCAATGCAATACATATTATGATAAAACACGAACAAACACAAATAACAAACCATGCATATTGCCTACTAGTATAACAAATAATGTTGTAGTCGTTACAATAATGTACACAAGTAGACCTAACATCAATTACGATGAAAAATATTTTTTTATAGACTAGTTTTACATTTATAACTACATAACATGCAAATGTGTATAAGCAGGGCAAATTACAAAAAAGACAAACAATTATATAAGCATCAAACCAAAACACAGAGCAATAGCAGAAAGGACTATATTCATATAAAATTATTTTTAAATGAATTTACATGTTTATGTAACGCTAAATCTGCTATGCAGAACCAATTACATCCATACCAATATTTCTCTGTGAACACAAATCAACATCAAAAATATGTTACTATCTTTAACATTTTACATAATTGGCATAAAATTGCTACCAATGTAATAACACAGAACAATAGTTAATTAAATGTCCATATTAGGCCCATTTTACTCCGCACTAATACACACAAATAGCCCTTCACCATTTTAAATAAACAACAATTGGCTCATAACCATGTAACAAATAAAACGAAATATATATATATTTAGATTAGAATAGCATCCAAATCAGTTAAATCTTTAATAAGTAGTATCACATGACACAGCAGCACTAAAATTACGATTTGCTATATACTAGTGTGTAATGCAATCGTTTATGAAGGACAAGTGTTACCATTAAACATGTTAAAGTGACCAAACAAATCAAAAGTATGAGCATAGTTGTCTCAATACATACCTGTGAACATTTTTACAGTGTCTTCAATAAAACACATTTGTGTAAGACCACATTCACATTTCAAACTGTCAATTAGCTCAGACGCACTACACCCTTCATAGTATACTGGATATAACATAACTTGATCTTGTATCCAGCTAAAATCAAGAGGTGTGTACCCAAATCAGGAAACCCAACATGTGCTCCTTTCCATACCCGGGCTTTCCATGCTGCACGTTTTACATGTTGAAGAAAACTGGCTTCACAGGGTGGTATTTTAGCTGGCAATGCGAGTCCTCAACTTGTTTAAGTCATGATGGTAATTGTATTCATTACCTCGCTGATCATACAAGGTAGAAACTAGACACCTAACCTGCTCTAATGCCGCATCACCATCAGTGCATAACAGTTTACCAAGTTCACAAGTTCTCTGGGGATTTGGTGATGACTATCATGAGTCTTTTTACCAATCCCATATATACCTGAAGCTGTGTCACATCCCGTAAGGCATGTACTTCAGGGAGTATGTTACAGAGTTCCCCACCTGAACTCTCAGAAATGTCATGCTCAGGTATGTAACGTCGTTTGTCTTGCGTTGCTGTAACGATTCCTGTCTGTATCCAAAGCTGTGAGGTATTAGGCCCTAGTAATAATAAAGTACCAAGACTAACACATATGTATCGGCTGATCGAATAATTATTCGTCCTTTTTCATGACTCTTCTCAAGCATTATATCTGCATCTATAACGTGGAATATCCTGCTAGTATCAGCTTCTTCTTCGTGTGAGCTAAAGACATGACTTGGTTTTGATGTGCCCTCTGTTGTGATATGGGTAACTTATTCTCCATTACCGCCCCAACAAGATATAGTGATTTAGCTGGGTGTTTGTGAACGAAATTCTGGCAATTATTTGAAAAGTAACCACTAAGGAGCTGTATCAGACATTGCTTATTTTCGGAAACTTCCAGGAATTGTTTCCATGTTGGAACTGGCGCCATGAACACTGTATATTTTTTTGTTGGCATCATGTCCAGCTCTTCGAGCACATTTACCGGCTTCTAGTGAGAGTTTGGTGTTGTACCTGTTGTATAACAAATTGTCCAGTTTAAACTATGTCTAACGTGCCAGTGGGAGATTGAGCATGTCCAATATACATATACTGGAAGCCAGCGGGAGTAATTTTGTTTGTTAGTTGCAAACAAAAGGGCTGAAAACTTGCTTGTTCCTATTTCCCCAGTCGTTCAGCTTGCAAATCTAATAGCGTTAGCTCAATAGCTTCGAGAGACATGTACCAATACCTAAACGTTTTGTTCATTGAACTTTTCAATCAGTACTTTAAATGCACTGGCATCTATTGTTTCATTTAGTTAAGATGCGGCGTTCTGTATGTCATTTCTATCACAAATATCAGACTGTTAATCAATCAAATGCTGCCAAAACTGTGGCGAAAAGCCATCCATGTAATCGTCTTTCTCATACCATTTGAAAAAAAGACCTTATGTAACACCTCATTAGTGCTTCGTACATCAATATCGAACCACGAACAGCACGTCTGTATTGCTTTCCATACAACATTTGATCAACGGTGACAGATGCATACACATCAGAATCAACTGGAATATCACAGAAACCACCATCACCCCAGAGTTGACCAATTCATGAAATAAAGCAAGACTGTGAGAAAGCCACCAAGTCGCATAGTGTGGTTGTTGAATTCATGTGGTAAATGTTACATGACTTACTTTGCTAGCTGTTGGTCCATTGTTTGCACTAGAAATGACTGATCAAGTGCATGTGTCATTTATGTGCATTTTTTCAGAACTGTATGCACTGTTGACATATCTGAGGGTTTGGCATCTTCTGTTGGTTCATATCTCACCACAGTGCGATATGAGTGTTTTTCATCAATTAATGACTGGTATCCTGACCAAAACAAAAATGGCACGAGCTTCATATCCACTCGCTAATGGGACCTTTCCATGATAGAGTAGACGGAAAAGTATCCAGGCATACTTATTAGGCATACTTGAATGGGATGTCTGCAGTGCATGTAGATTTTCAAAAGCGACTGTCTTTGGTGCTTCACTACGCACTGTTGGTCTTGCAAATAAATTAGTGTAATAATGTTGGTACAATTGTAAACTAAGTTATGCGCCAATAAACAAGCTTTACTTCGAACTTCATCTGAAGGTGCTGTGCCAACTCCATTTCTGTATGATCTTTTATCAATCAACCAAGCATAGCGCAGCCTTCAAAACCAATGGAGGCATACACTTACCAGAGCGTTTCTCTGTGCAATCATCTTGGCAGTCATGGTTTCCATTTGATGTCTGATTATTCCAATAGCAATGGACTATCATCTCGTCAGACTATACATCTTGCAGTGTAAGTTGTAGACTTGTTTCTTCGTGTTTGTTTGTTTTCCACTGTTAACTGTTTTTTATAGCATCCGCAAGTGTGATCGAACTACTGAACAGAATGTTTGAGTTTTCCTGTCCGTGTTGGGATATAATCGTTATACGTTTACCAAACTGTTTATCAAGCCCTCTCTGTAGATTGGATGGTTTGTAGTCATCAGGTATTCAACGGATCAAATGTTTCAAGCATGGCAAGTAGCTTAGTTATGGTATGTACATGCATGACCATGTAGCATAACATGTCACTCATTCTCATCAACTAGATTAAAAAAAAGCATTAATAGAAATGTCACTTGCATTGTCTATTCTATTTGATTTATCTGCCACATAGTCCTAATATTTACATATTCCCAATATTTACCGTAATAATAATGCTGAGGCGTGGAGGCTTACGATTTTGTTATAAATCTTTTTTAACTCTTTAAGTGCTTCATTACTACTTAACATTTTCCTTTCATTTGAAGTTGGCATTGCTCACGCAATTGCCAACTTCAAATGAAAGGGAAATACCTCCTCACTTAAAAAGTAAACCTGCTAAATTTCACAATGGGGGCTTTACTCAAGATTTATACATGCATATTTGTTCAATTTCTGTCAAATTTTAGTTGTGGAAAAACAGTATGAATGCGCTTAAAAGCGTCGCCCGCACTCAAAGGGTTAATGTGGTTATGGGGGATTGTGTTTCGGAGATATGTTCCATACACTTTGAGTACAATGTGCTCTATTGAAACAATTTTTCTGTATTTATTTTAACAATTAATTTTCGTGTTTTGCAGTATTTTTTTTCATATATATACATTCAAATCAAGTGTACCTCTTGAGGTGATATATTCCACTACCGCTATTTAAGATTAGGAAGCTGAATATCGGAAAAATAAGGATCATACACACATGTTTTACACTAATATATTCGCAAATTTCTGAACGGAATTTAACTTTCCTGAGGTGCCACTGGAATGTGACTGTACCATAGAGAGTTTAAAAAGCAATTATTACATTCTAAACCATACCATTTTCTACAAATTATTTTAATTGTAGATTTTTTTTGTTAAAAATATAGAAAGCGGTTACATAATTTTACGCTACAAATTTTTAATATCAATTTTAACTAATTTCTGCTACGAATAGAGGATCAGAAAAGAGAATGATTTTTTCAGAAATATAGTTAATGATGTGTCAATATTACATGCGGAACGATTACATTCTAACAAATTCACTTCGTGCAGATCAGATAAAAAAATACAGAAAATACTCATGGAATTTGCGGGTACATGACTTTGAGCTCAATTTTCATCAATTTCTCCCAATAATACAGCTCCATATCAACCACCACTGAAAAGAGGAGAACATTTCCAATAAGATGAACTATAATTTGCCCCTATTACATTCTGAGCCTTAAACTCCTTAAATATAGGTCTAAATGAGAACCAGCTGCACGTCTACAAGGAGAAGGGGAAATAAACTAGACAACACCCAACTTTTGTAAATGGTTTTAGAACAGTTAGAAGATTTCGTAATAAATATATAAATAGCTTAGATACACAAAACATCATGCTAGATGCGAATTTAACATCATTTAGCACGTTCGACGTGCCTGACATAATCTTTCAATTTAGCCAATAAACAGTACAATTATTGCTAGTGACATGATGGCAGATGTCCGCTGTTAAGAAAAACAGGAAAAATGCCATATACTTGTAATATTGTATTTACTAAATGATGTAAATGTACGAGATTTGCACTGATGTACATGTATGTGCGTATATAAAATGATTATTTAAGCTAAGCGGTTTGAGAAAGGTGTCATTTGACAGTCCGTTGTCCTTTTTTTTTTCGTACGTGCTGATCAGAGCTTTTGTCTAATCTAGCGGTTTTGTCATGTTATCATATTGTCGGTATTGTTATAAATCTATGTAGTTTAGAATATTCTAAAGAGAATAAACATATATGCGTTGATCAACAGACCCTCAAACGCACCCCCCCCCCAACAAAAAGGAAAACAATCAATACTTCTTTGAAACAAGCTTTCTTTACATAACTAAAATATATGTACATGTTTGTGTAATTTGAATATCTACGTACACTACAAGGCATCTTACCCCACTGTTAAAACGTTTTGTTTTTATTAAAAAAATAAAAGTGCACTTTAAACAATCATTTGTACCTTATGTCTTTTGTTTTGTTATGAAACATTAAAATATTTATTATGTTCTAGGTTTTTTAGATAATCAATTATCCCGATACGAAAGTGTTAACTCAAAACTCTATATAGAGCGTGCAAAATTGTTATATTAAAACGATAACTACAAACAATTATGTTGTTCTCTGAAATCATTTAAAATCATTTAGCACCTTTGGTGTCTGACATAATCTCCTTAATTTAGCTTATAAGCAATAGAATTATTGCTTGTGACGCATGTCCAATGCAAAGAAAACAGGTAAACCTTTGGAGTAATATGTCATATACATTTATAATGTATTTACTAAATGATATAAATTAACGGGATTTATATGTATGTGCGTAAATACAATAATTGGCTTGCTTAAGCTAAACAGTTGGAGAAAATGTCATTTCATATTCCGTTGTCCTTTTTATTTTAAGTAGGCCTTAGTGATGATGAGAACTTTAATTAGAACTGATTTCTACGTTCATTAAATGTTTTTCCAATTTTCACCCTTTTGATCTTAGAAATTGCTCCTCTTGACCTTTTGATCCTCTTGTTTACCTGACATAATCCCTTTTATCTATACAAATTAATATACAACAGAAAAGACAGACGTATTATGAGCAGAAAGTGCTCATTATTCGAGAAGCCAGACGTATGAGCTGAGCGCATTCATTATCTTCAATCTAAGTGCTGCCCCCTGTGCAATGCAAACAGTAAAGTAGATTACTTCAGCAAAACCAATCAGGGATTCGGAGATCCATACCGCGAGATGCTGTGTCTGAGGACACAATTGGTGTCACATTGCGCTCGTATACTGCTGCCTGATTGACCATTTCACCTCTATTCATCACTATTATCGATTTAAATTCGCTTGATTGGCCGATCGAATCACTGTTATTAAAAAACAAATGTGTGTTGAAACATCGAGATTTGCAAATGTGTGGTCTCAAATGAAACTAACATGAGTAATTTTCACCCACTTGAAGTTGTGGGTCGCGGTAGCGATGCACAACTTCAAGTGGGTGAGAAATTAAATGAGATAGCTTGGTGGGTAGAGTGTTTGTCAAGACATTGCTTTGTCAGTGTGCTTATTTGTCAGTGCTTCAGGTAATTACCTAATTTCTCCGGCGTCTTCCAGATCAGTTTGGCTCATAAAACCAGATTAATGCAATCACCCAGACACTGTTGTTGCCTTCTCTAATTATAACCGAGAGACACTGACAAGAGAGCCACGCGATTGTTTTACCCATTGTATAATCGCATATCACACTGCAAAGAGATACGAGATTGCCCATTCTACGGATTCGTATTCAATGGATTTGTTTCATGTTTTTAAATTCTACGGGCGGATCAAATATATTTGTTGCAATTTCTTCAACCATACTTTTTCTTCCGTCACGCCCATATTATATCAGTTGCTATTTCGCCTGTCATATAATCACTTTTTATGCCGTGAGCTGTTGCGCGTAATTAAGATTTAGATCCACAATCAATTAAGTATGTAAATAGCGCCATCGATGACCATTCGTCACAAGCCGTACTACGTCATACATTATAAGAAAGGGTGTTCTACTTTAAGAGCGCCAATATTTGAACACCAAACTGTAACAGGATTAGAACTTGTAATATTGTTCATTCTTGAACACGCAACTTTAATGGTGTTGAAATTACAAGAACATTGGTGTTCATTTTCGAACACCAAACTGTAACAGAATTAAAACACGTCATGCTTTTCAAATTGCATGACTAACATTGGTGCTCATTATTGAACATCGACAGTCAATCTTGAATATAGAGAAGTTATCACGACGCTGGTGTTCTAATTTGAACACACGTGTTTTAGAGCTTGAACACTAGCGATGTTATTTAAAACAGTGACATTATCTGCTGATGCTGGCGTTTTAAATTTGAAGACATTTACATGTATGTGACTTAACAGCTGCAACAAGATTAGAACACTAAATGTTGTTCAAAATCATAGATATCGAGGGAATGGACTACCAACAGGCGCGAGATCGTCGTGAACTTACGGAGCGCATGTGCGGCTATGAAAAAGGAATACTGATTTCCGGTCTACCTTTCATGCTGTCTCTTTATGTTTTTCATCGGCTCGAGAGGTGAGTAATTTGGGCTATTTTGTCACTATAATTTAAATTACTGAACCAACTAATTGTTCAAAATAATGTATTTTTTTATGTGTATGATAAATATATACATTAAAAACAATGACAATTGAGATTTACAATTTAAATCAGACGCCAAAGTGAACCTGTTTCAAGCTTGACTGTAGTGATCACTAAGCCAGAATGTCAGTAGACCTTAACTCGCACAATTATCATATTGAATTGAATACATGTATAGAGGTCAAATTATAGGTGTATTGGACATGGTGTGTATACGTCTATGATTTATGTCCACATATTTTCACGGGAGAAGGATACCTCATGGGCTTGGATGTTTTATTCTTGTTGTAATATTTAAATATTTTAATACTTTTGATAATGAAGCAGAAGGAACTATTATAATGTATTCATTTATCTAATACATTATATTCGATTTGAAAGATATTGATGTTAATAATTAATTTGACTGTGATTGAATTTTTTTACATACCCATGAAAAAACGACCAAAAAGCACATGGTTGACAGTTTACAGCGGAAGTAAACTATCCCTTTTCTCGCCAATTCTCGTAGACGAAAGCTCATACACATAAATCAGTGTCGTGAGATTTAAAGTCGGTTGTCCATTCCCTCGAGGTCTATGTTCAAAATACTGGTGTAGTGCAGTTATGCAAAATCAAAATAGTTAAAATACACACTTTATTGTTAAATTTCACATAATACACATACAATAACATTTTATAAACATCTATGATCCAGAAAAGTAGTGATATAATTATATTCAAATCTCAACAAATAATGAAAATGTTCATTTTATCCCATTAAATCAGATAAATTTGCAAGATTAAGAGAGTTTTAAATTGAATTAGACAAATCAAAGCTACTAATATGTGTCATGGTGCAGTGTATCTCCTTCATTTGCTGCCACACCACCCACGAAGACATTCTGAGAAGAACAAAAATGTACCAGTTAACTAGGAAGTTAGCTCTGGAACCATTAATTGAACCATCATTAACATCAACTTAACCTTGGGTCGATATATCTTGCTTGCTGGAATTATCTATCATGTCTATGAGACTTACTTAAACACAGGTGCTCAGCTCTGAACATCAATGTCTAGTTTTCTAATGCTCAGTGTTAAATAGATCTGCAAATGAGCCTGCGGTTCCGGAAGGTTTTAATGTTTGCTATATACTATCAGAAATGCATAACCTGATTTTAGTCAGTACGTTTACCAAATTGCATATAACTTAAAAACTAGTCTAGGCTGCATAAAACAATTTTGCGATAATGGACCTAGCCACATTTATTGTAAATTAAACGATGTGTAGAAAAATACAATAAGAAGCATATTGCAGTCTCTCTACGTCTACTGTAGATCTAGTTCTGAAATGTATACAGTGAAATATGTGCTTAGGTTAAAGCACGGGAATCACTTTACCACTTTACCGCTTTACCAGGTGGCGTGTTACATGGATCTTGGGACATCGGTTATTTTTTAATTAAATATTATGCAACTGTTTATCCCTGACACACCTAACTCATATTAGATTTGTTGGGGTTGGCTTAGTTGTGCATAAAAGCGTCCAAATTTAGAATTCAATGAAATGTAACAGGTGCTCCTAATTTTTGTTTTGTTTTAATGGTATCTTAACAAAGTGTTCTTGTATGCTGCTTTAACTCTTTATAATAATGGTACTTTATTAATCTTTACAAATATATTGTGTGAAACGCAGTGACGTTACTCGGTGAAAACAAGGTTATATAACACCCCTCCCCTATACTTCATTCTGTGAAACGTAGTGACGTCACTCGGTGAAAACAAGGTTATATAAGAACCCTCCCCCATACTTCATTGTATTAGCCAGCTCGGTGAAAAAAAAGGAGGTCGAGGTCATTGAGTTTCACAGAATATGATTATTTTGTGTCATTTGTTTAAACATAATAAATATATTCTGACTGATATTTCTTTTGTTTCTCATAATACTTGCGCATCATTTTGAATAATATAAAAGGCGCGATTATAGTCGCAATCAGTCTACACCAAAAAGACGACTTACGGCGCAGCTGAAACCGATCGTCTTCGAGGAGATTTGGATCTTCTGGAGCTTCTCAAAATATTCTCCTAGCATTCTCCTTTTTCATCAAGCGTATGCCGAACATTCTCCCGAAATTTGGAAATGTTCAAAATGTCCGCGACAATTCAGGGACCCCGACATTTTGACCCCATATCCCTCAATGAGTTGTATTGCTTTTGAATGTAAAATTGCCGGGCAATTATTTTTAGCAATACAAATAGGACCCAGTGTAATACCTAATTTTATGTGATTTTGATTGATTGGAGAATACGTTTTTTTAGAGCAGATTTATTTCTGATATCAGTTTGATTATTCTAGGTCATTGTCAAGGTCAAATGTCAATTTGAAGGTTAAATTTGCAAAAAAATCTTTTCAGCAAATAGAAATAGGAACAATTTCTCTTTGATGTGATTTTCACTACATAATACTTTTATTGTACTGTTTTGATGATTCAAGGTCAAAAAGTTAATTTGAAGGTGAAAATTGACCGGAGAATACGTTTATGTTTTTAATTTGGTGATTCAAGGTCATCTTCAAGATCAGAAAGTTTAGAATTCCCAGTGTGTAAGCAATACCCCTTGGCTTTTTTAAAATGGACGTCATTTTTCAAAATGGCCGCCCTCACAAAAAAGACTCGAAATCCTTTTTTGTCAATAAATAACGTTTTTCGATTTTAGCATTTGGTACAGATATCCGCCTAGAAATGAGTTTTCAGGAAAATGTGTTGGCTCAGCTAATTTTAAAAATGACATTAAAATCCAAAAGGTCGAACAATAAACTGATATCCTTTTTGACCGGATAGTCTGGCTATGTCCGACATAGTGGTGTGGTCAAAAAGTTCATCAGACATTGCTTGGTGAATAAGATCCAATATAACCGCTATTTTCCATGGTGAAATAATATATCGATATAATTTTCGACATACAAATAGTAGTTTAAACATTGCATAGTTTAAACATTGGGCATTATATCATTTCCATTACATTCACTTGATATAATTTTCGACATAATAGGAACACTTGTGACTTTGGTATCAACCATAAAGTTTCACTCGTTATTCCGTTTAAACGACGGTATTATAACATTATCCGCCAAGGGTCAGCCATACAATATTGATTAAGCATCACAATCATTTTTATGGTGGACAATGACGAGTATTATATGAAACTACACTGCCCACCGTAGACACTGCTACTTAGCATGTTAAAATTTGCAGATGGTTGACGTCGTATGTCCCCCGCTCTCAATTTCAAGTATTGTAGTAAGCTTGTGATTGGCCGGCTGTCTTGCTAAAAGTACCCTGATCGGCTGGCGAGGATATTATGGTGGGGGAAGGGTGGGTGTAGACAGACACATGTGTGGAACCCAGCAAACGCAGGATTTGACCCAATGTTGTTTCAATATTGGCCCATTGCCAACGGCGCTGGCCCATCATTAAAACAACATTGAGTCAAGCCTTTGTGTTTGCTGGGAGAGCTGTCCGCATTTTGATACACGCGTGCCGTCTGCGTCTGGTTGGAACAGACTACACAGTGCTCTGTGTAATAGGAAACGTGCATCATACTTCTTCGATTTGAAACATGTAGAGTGCTCTTAAGATGGTGATACTCTACACATACTTTATCAGGTATCAGAATGGAATAATCTAGTATCGGAATGAAATGACAATAACGTAGCTAACTTTACCCATTTGACGAACAATCAACGTCGCAACAACGCCTTGTGCCTGGTGTGTAGTAGCTGCAGTGAAGAACCATCAATCTAGATTTGCGGATACAAAGGCTGTGGGGATCGGTGGGGTTATTATCTATCAAAGCTTTCGATAAAATCCGAGTTTCAAGTGACTCTTTGTAACGTGGGTGTCCAGGAACGAAGCAGAACAGCGGTACAACATCTGCAAACTGGTAGGAAACGTTGGCTGAGCCTTGGGCCGGCAATGTCTTCAGATAATCCAGTGCTTGTCGGGAATGGATCGGCGGTACAAAGACTGCGGGACAGCTGATTTCTGTGGGCCTCACTTCTCTTGTCTCCAACTTCACTGACGAAGACAAAAACCATTCACCCAAATGACAATTGACGGACGTGCAGGCGATAGGAATGACCACTCGTAATGCGGGTCCGGTTTGCGCAGTTTAGGACAGACAGAAAAAGGGGACCGGGTTAACTGACTCTGTAAGTGGCTCCATCAGAACCCTAAGTCTTTCACGTCCACACCCGTTCTTTTTCTTATAAGAGGCATATTACTTGTCAGTTTATATAGAATGACATGCTGTTACCAGCGCCGCACCCACGAGCCCGTCTGGCTAGGCTCTCGTGCCGACATGGAGAGACTGCTCTGGTCACAGAATGAATGAATGAATGGATGAATGAATGAATGAATGAATGAATGAATGAATGAATGAATGAATGAATGAATGAATGAATGAATGAATAAGTGGTGAGACGAATCAAATGACAATGTCCTCCAGACGCAGAATTCAAATTCGAGCCCAGTAGCTGGTATTATGAGGTCGAGCCCGATACCTCACGGTCATGTAGGTTTCTCACAATACTGAATCTTTACCAATTAGAAACAGACAATTAGACAATTGGACAATTAGACAGAAACATTTTTTTCTCTAAGACCTGAATGCGGGAGCGAGGGACGAACCCCTTGATATCCGAGTTTCCAGGCAGGCAGCTGCATACACTACACCAGAGCCCCGCCCCACTTGTTATTAGAACACCACAAATGACGAAGCTCCATCAACACCATCATAAAAATGTACATAGTTATATGACAATACTGCTGTGCAAAGACAAGATGCAGTCATTGCTTAATATTTGGCAAGTAAGCAATGGGAACGAGCGGGCATTCGATAAAATACTGTATATAATTTATATGCACACGAAAACGTTTAATGTGCACACAAAAATCATCCGTGAGCGTACGCAAAGCTGAAAGTTATTTCCATGCGCTCATCAAGCGGTTAATTCCACAGATCTATACAAAACAATGTCGTGCGATCATAAAGCTCAGTGGAGATTTGGCTTTACCGCACCGCAAAGACTGCCTCCGATTGTACACGGCGCGATCTTCATGGAAGTTTCTCAAATTCGTAGACAATCTGGTTCGTGAGATCGTAGCGATCTTATAGTAGTGATCGCGTAGTTTCCCTAGGGAGTGTTTCAGAAGCAACGTGTCGTCAAGATGTCACAGTTACCTCAGACAAATAAAATTGCTGCTGCTTTGGCAGTTATCGGGCTTTTGTCGCGACGAAGATGTCAAAATAATCGAATAGAGAAGTTATGGACTCGCTATAAAGGCTGCTGGGTGTAAATTCCGTTACGCTGTTCTCAGCAATCTATGCAAGGTGTTGCAAGGGGAATACCAAGGGGCATAACGATATTTTTCTCTGCCCTACCCAGAGGTGATGGTAACCAGCAGACACAAGACATTGAATCAATGTTGTTTTAACGTTGGTCCACCGTCTACCACTTTGAACTCGCGTTAAACCAACATTGCTTCAACGTCTTTTTTCTCCTGGGTAACCCCTGTCCTCTAATAACGCCGTCAACACACACATTTCAGGAAATATATTCCAGTTGGCCTACAAGTGAACAAAACCATAAAATATGATTTATCAGATTATTATTATCTGATTATTATCCTAATCTACATTTTCTAATAAATAGGCTACGTAGCCTCTCAGAAAACACTCCGAAGAGGCCCCAAAAATCCCCCTTGTGCATTTTTTTTTAATTCAAGATGGCCGCAACCATGTAACGCCATTTTCGAAAAACAGGGGTATACCCTAATTCCTCACCTTTGTAGTTGGAAAAAAAATAATTTGGTGTTTCTACTTATGTTTTAAGGCACGAAGAGTTGATCTAGATGATCAATACCAAAAATTCAAGATGGCCGCCATATTGTTCTGATTATGTTAAGCGATCTCTTAAAAAAACATCTCGTTGTTGAACCTAAAATGTATTTTTTTGCCAAACCCATGGAATCTAGCACTTATTTAGATCACCATTATTTTATTATATTGAATTTATCAACATAAATATCACATAGTAGTTAATTCAAAATAACACCAGGTAACGCCATTTAAAAAAAAGGGGGCATACCCCAATTCCTCACTTTTGAAGTTAAAACAATGATTTTGGTGTCTCTACCTATGTTTTAAAGTACAAGAAGGTTATCCAGATGATCAGAAATAATATCAGTACTTTTCTTAATACCACAAATTCAAGATGGCCGCCATAATATTTTGTTAAGCGATCTCTTAAAAAAAACGAAAATATGCGATAACTATCTCGTTGTTGAAACTAAAATGTATTTTTTAGCCGAACTCATGGAGTCTAGAACTTATTTAGATGACCATATTTTATTATATTGAGTTTATAGACTAGATTTGTCAAGTTACAAATTAATCTCCGGTAAATAATGAAATTATTGCGTTTCAATCATCCGAGCTGTCACAATTTCTACATGCTTGGCCAATACAAAAAGAGCACATCGTTGTACATTATAGTCTAGATTTGAACAAGCCACTCCGCACCCGCAACTCAATCCGTTCCCAGACTTTAGATTCCACACCCTCCTGTACAGCAAAATATGCTCTGTATCATAATGGAGTTTAAACGCGAGGCATTCATCCAATGCTGTTTTAATATTGGCTGACCGTCTTCGACGCTGGCCCAAAAATTAAACAGAATTGGATTAGGCCTAATGCCCCGTGTTGGCTGGGGCAGTAGGTGACGTTGAAGGGAGACTTTCTAGCAAACATCAATTACAAGATAAGGACTTGCGCCTCACACGTTACATGTATATGACATCTTTGATAATCGTCCTGTAACAATGCTCTTTTGTCCATGATCTGCGAATGTCAATATTTTTAATATCATGAAATATATCATTTAACTATCAAGATATTACATTTTGAACATTAGTATATATATATTTCGTAATGAAGTTATGGCATTGTATGGTGTTGTAATGAGATGATTTTACATCAGAATATCGGAATATGACAATAAATTAATTGATGTCAAAGTTTATCGTCAGGATATGATCTTTTCATGTCACGATAATATGAGGACATTATAATGTCCAAATATTGCTTTTTATTATAGTAAAATGGCGTTATGATGTCTGGATACAGCTTTATAAATGCAGGATATGGTGGTTAAGCATCACGGTATGGTAATAAAGTGACAGGATATTTTAGTGTATTGTCACGATATTATTAAAATATCATGATATAGCATATTAACATCACAATATAACATTTTAGTGTAAGAGGAAATGACAGTAAGAGAGGGCAAGGCCACATGCTGTTCAAAGAGCATGTGTCTTAACCCTATCTTACTTTCCATTTTTTTGAATCTTCCGAAGTGCTTTTGTTGTTGGCAGTTTCGGAGTACCGGTTTTTGAGCAATGTATAGGCCTTTACTTACTGAATTATATTGCGATATATATGTTGAGCTGACATGTGCCATCCTGATATTGGAATGTTCTATGTCGATTCTGTATCACCATATGGTACCGTGCGTCTCTCAATATAATGTTATTGAAATGTTATACCTTGACATGACAATATAATATCCTGACAATAAAATGCCATATCCAGACTTTAAAGTGACATATCCTGACATTCTATGGTCACATTAAAATATTGTAGTGTCATATTCAGTCATTATAATGTCACATTAGAATGCCGCCAAGCCCGCCATATCTTGATTTCATAATGTCATATCCTATCATAAAAAATGGAATATCCTGACATTCAAATCTTATTGTGCGATATAAAAGGACACAATTGTGACATTATAATACCATCTCATGACGTTAAAGTGTCATATTCTGATAAATTACAATCCAATATCCTGGCATAAATTTGCCAAATCCGCACTTCGAACTGTTTTTTTTATGTTTTACCTATTTTAATGTCATAATCCGACAAGTCTATTATACAATATTCGATAATAAATAGCATGTTTGTCATTATAATGACACATCATCACATTACAATGCTATATTGTGACCTCAATGTGTCATTTCATCGATGTCTAAAGTCATATCATAATATTCAAGTACCATATCCTGATATTCAAATGTCATATCCTGACATTAAAATGTCATAGTGGTGTTGAAATGATATATCACGAAATTGTAATGCATTTCGTGATAATATGATGTCATATCTTTTCATTTTAATACAGCAACGTGATGTTTAGCCAATATATATATACTGCCTTTATAAAGCTGTATTGAGCCATCATAACGTGATTTTGCTATATTAAACACCGATGTTTGGAAATTATATTACATATCATGATATTAAAGTGTCATATCCTGATATCATATTCATATATCCTGACATAAAACTATCATATCCTGACGTTAAACTGTCACATCCTCTAATTTGATGTCATATTCTGACATTACAATGTAATATGACATTGCAATATCATACAATGTCATATATTTATTACGTAATACACTAATATTCAAATAAAATATCTGAATATTCTAATCTATAATCCAAGGTATTTATTACCATTTTCAGGAAATTGACCAAATTACGTAGACCTTCAGATGGCCAAACTCTGCCAGTAAAATGATGTGATTTAAAACATTTTCTTATTTAGTAGTACATGTAAATAGCCAGGACACGTGTTCAAGCTGGTGTAATATTGTACTTGGCTCTGTTCAGGGTTCACCACAGTGCCGGAAATGCCGGCTGCCCGACCGGATGAATTCTAAAAAATTTTTTTTTTTTTTTATTTTTTTTTTTCCAGTTCCATTTGTGGTGTCCCTCCAATTGCGTTTTTAAGATGGCTAGCTGACAGTGACTGATTGTGTAATATATTGGCTTTCAGTATCAGTTGTTCATCAGATGAACATTTTTTAAAGAAAAAACGTGCCAGATATTACTTAGTGGGCAACCACACATGCTGCAAATTTATGCAGCAGTGTTAGGGTTAAGCTGCTCGCGCGCGCTAAGTTAATATTTTTGAGAGAACAACCAGATGATTTTTTTTCTGTGAGGAATAACAGACTGTTATTATGTACATTCACACAAAATTTGCTAATATTCCTATCCTAGAATAATCACAACTAATACTTAACCAAAATCGAAAAACATTTTATATAGGCCTACTATATAAAATACCTACATTGGAATTAGTCGCTGGGTTTGAAACTGGAATTTCTTACGCTATCTCAAGCTTCAAATGAATGAAAAATACCCTTATATTTAAAAATGTGACATGTTAGAATTTTTAATCAATGATTTCTGACATATGATATTTTGTAAATTTGATAATATCTATATTCCTATGTCTATATAATATCTATATTCCCATATGAAAAAGCAGTTGGACATCTCTTAATCGTGGCACCTGCGCTAAAAGAGCTAACCAATATGGCAGCCATGTTGGATTTTGTGTTGATAAGCACATTCTTTAAAAAAAATTGGTGATGGGAATATATTCTAGATTCTATGGGTCTGAAAAAGTTTTAACAACATGGTGATTATGGCATGTAAGTGATTTTCTGAGGGGGGGGGGCACTTGACATAATGGTCGCCATCTTGGATTTGTGGAGATAAGAAAATGTACGATATCATTTCTGATCCTGTTGATGAGCTTTTTGTGCCTTAAGACATTTGTAGAGGCACCAAATTTTTTTTAACTGCAAAAGTGAGGAATTTGGGGTATACTCCTGGTTTTTTTTGGAAAAATGACGTTATATGGTGTTACATAACATTAAACTATGTGGGATTTATGTTGATAAATTCAATATAATAAAATAATGGTGATCTAAATAAGTGCTAGACTCCATGGGTTTAGACAAAAAACACATTTTAGGCTCAACAACGAGATAGTTACATGATATTTTCGTTTTTTTAAGAGATCGCTAAACATACTCATTATATCAATATGGCGGCCATCTTGGATTTTTGGTATTGAGAAAAGTACTGATATCATTTCTGATCATCTGGATGAACTGTTTGTGTTCTGTAAAAGTGAGGAATTATGGTATACCCCTGTTTTTTCGAAAATGGCGTTACATGGTGGCGGCCATCTTGAATTTAAAAAAATGCACAAAGGGGATTTTTGGGGACTCTTCGGAATTCGTCTGGAGAGATGTCCATGTATCATTCCTGAAAAAATCAGCTTTCTGCAATTTTATTCCAGGTTCAACCCTAATGCTCTTGCACTAATTGTGCTTTCATGTAGATAACATACAGACTCGGTCGCGCCTCCCACATATCAACCAAATCGTCATGGTCATAATCATCAGCTCCATTTCTACAAGATAAAATCGGGTCACATGATTTGCACATCACATGACCTTTTGATTGGCCGAACAAACTTAACACATTTTGATCGCATCGCAAGACTGGCCACAACGAAATGACGTTTTCTTCAACCGGCCACGATAATGACGACGCCTCATGCTCAATACGTGCCAGAAATCTGCGATAATCGTTGTGTCTTATAAAATAGCGGACTTTCTTTGCAAGTAAAATCTTTGAAAATATCTTCACGTATGTCACATATACGATTCAGTTTATTTACAATGAAACTAAAACTGATAAATAAGGATACGATGTATTGCTGCCTGATGCACTTCTAAAATAGTGAGCTGGTTTATTTTAAAAACCCGAGACAGTGCCTGCGTCGATGAACAATATAAATCAATATTTGAACACAAAGACAATTGATGGAAACAATCAACAATCAATATTGAAACCACAAAGCAGTATCTGTAGCGAAGGCAATAGATGAACTGTATAAATATATAATGAACTGTACAAATATACAATGTGAATGCTGATTCAGTGCTATCCATATCTCGAATTAAATGTAATTAGTGTGATGTAAGTTTAATGTCATCGAGGCTGCTATAGAATATACCGATGATCAACACTAAACCGGCATTGTAATTAGCCTACTCAAATATGATTAATGTCAATGTGCAAAACATACATTTAGAATCAGCGACCTGATAACGAAGTAGTAAATCCAACAAAAAATACAGTTAAATAGTTCATACATAAAACAACTATGACATAATAAATAAATCATAGCACCAGAGAGCGGTCACCAATTATGGCGGCCATTCATCTATAGCACTTACTTCCCCAGGGCATCATAGATAAACCATGAACCCATCTCACCGACAATATTAATTTTAAAACTTGCAGATATTAGAATACTCAGAAAATCCCAAAATATACATTTGATAGAAACTGTGAAGGGAGATAATAAGAAGATAAAAAACAATCACTGCACGCCATCACGAATATAGGTTACATAAACAAATACTATACCCAGTACTAAAACTACATATTTTAAGGTGTAGCCTACTCTGCCTTCACAAAATATGAATTTAATGTGGCCACCCAGAAAGAACCACGAAGAGGAAATGTATTGAGAGGTATATTGGTGAATATTTTTGAAATGTGATTGATTGCTTTGCTGTTCAGTGGTTCTACAGCTGATTCGACGCTTGTTACACTTAATTTCGATACTGTTGTCATTTTCACACACTATTATCGCAGCAGTTTAACCCTTATAATCCTGACTTTATATTGTCATCTTCATCCACTACAAGCCGCGAATTGCTGTCGCAATTCTCGACTTGTAGTGGATGAAGATGATTTGAAGTGGGTGGAAAAATTAAAGAAACTTACCATGTAATCAGAAACCAGTTTCGTGGAAATGTTCATTCAAAAACCCTTGGTTGTAGGAAAATAAGGTATGTTTTCAGCGATGTATAATGATGCTTTAATGCATCGTGAAGGCTGAAAGAGTTAAAAGAAGTCTCTGCCCCTTGGCTGTTTATTTTCATTTTTTGTGTATTTAGCAAGTAACCATGACAATCCCAGCAAACATGAGACGCTGGCCCAACGTTGGTTTACTGTCGGCCCACGGTCTACGACGTTCGCTGTCTGAATCAGGTGAAACACATCTTATAAACAATCTTTGAATTCTATGTAACTGCCCAGAAAGAACCATCAACAGATTGCGAGGTATAATGGTCAATATTTTTCAAATGTGATTGATTGCGTTGTTGTTCAGTGGTTCTTCAACTGATTGAATGCTAAGGCTACAGGTAAAACACATATTATGAACAATTTTTTATTCTGTGACAAGTAAATGATCACTGCTTGATTTTGTCTATCCATGACCCATTAAATTCAAGTGTGATGGGATAATAATAATGCATTATTAAATCACGTCCGCCTATACCATGAATGTCGTAATCATGATTTTTGTAATCTAGAGGATGTTTTATATTGTCAAGGCATCGTAATGAAATAAGGACATCGGATAAGGTTCCGGTGATGAGACACGAATTTTTGTCATCTCCGTGACATTTAGTTATCCTTGTTTGTCATCTTGCGAGTACATCTGAGATTTGCATAATCAGTTTTTATCAGAATTTGTTCCGCTATGAATGTCTGCATAATGTTGATGTCTAATAGACTATTGCGGTGTTATATTTTCTCAAAACACTCTTTGCAATAACAACACGCCACACAGTGACCAAAAGCTGAACTATTAAGTTGGGACTCCTGTTGCACCCTTTTCAATGACAACACGCCACACAGTAACCAAAACTGAACTATTTAATTGGGACTTCTGCTTATGCGCAAACTCGTGCAAAGAGTGTATAGCGTTTATTAGGAAGGTATAGGGCCTTTGTGGATTAGCGTCAAATTGCATTGAAATCTTAGAATAACTTCACGATTTGCGAAAATAACGGCAGGATTCTAACTCCGAAGGCATTCGAGATTGTCATGATCATGTCCGCCGTGTCCGTCGGGGGGATCAGCATGTGAAGGGTGAATTGGGATAGCCTATTCTTAGACTATTCCGGCTCCCACTCTGCGTGATCCAGAGGGATCTAAAATAGCCCAGGACTTTAGACGGCGCCGACAGACGACAATGATATTTGACAAGGGATGACGTGATTCTGGAAAGGAAATTGGCTGACTGGCTCAATCAACCACGCTGTCCGAAATCAACACTCTGTGTGACAATATAAAGGGACCCGTAACAGGGAGAGTTTCTGAGAGGCACACTTATTACTCTCTCTGTTTACCATTTATACACTAAAGCGATGACATATGTTATACAAACCATAGTGAACAAAGAGGTTTTTTTCTATTTGAAATTATCCTAAATGTCTTAGTTAGCTCTTTCCGTTTCATTTGTTATCTATGTTTACGGCCAGTATAATTCTCTCTCATTAGACTTTAGCCGTCATAATCTGACGTCTATAGACGTCAGATTATGACGCCTAAAGTCGGTCCCCGCACTGTAAGAGGTAAACATTCACAATGCATCAAATCATCATTTTGCCTCTCTGTATCTCTGACGAAAAACCTAATTTCCTGCACCCAGTGGTTTAAGAACGAAAATTTCACGGAGCTGATATAATAATAACTAGAACAGAAGTTCCCGAACCCCGAGGTCTGTTTGAGTGCTGAGGACAAAAATATAGGCTTAATATATTTTTTTCTAAACATAGCAGTGTATTGGTCTTCCTCATGGGCCAGAATCCCAAATATTCAGGATATAAGCAGAGTCTGTTCATTAGTAAGGTCTCTGATATAATTAGGGGAAGATACTTGCCTAAGATGTACCTCGTACAGAGGATGTAGGCCCACCCACCAAATTCTGGTTCAATGGTTGGCCAGCGTCGCAGTTCATTGCTGGTTCAATGCCGGTCAATCGTCTACGACGCTGGCCCAATATTAATTTATCACTGCGTCTACTGTAAACTTCGCGCAAACACGTGGCATTCACCCAATGTGTTTCAATGTTGACCCAAGGTCTTCGAGGCTGGCCCGACATTGAAACAGCATCGGGTGATTGTATCTTGTTTTCTAATGACCATATAGCCTTGGGGCTGTTTCCATAAAATAGAAATTCGCTGCACCCCCCCCCCCCCCTGCGACATAGGTTTCGTGTTTTTTTTCTAATTCCTGGACATATAAGCTTTAAGTTTAAGAACAGTAAGCAAAAATTAAAGTGTTCAAAATATGTCATTTTAACCCTTTTAACTCCAGAGCATCAAAAATAACTCGCCATATTGCAGCTTGATAGTTAGAACGCATAATATGTTTATATGTAGCATCTTGACATGAGGACAGACGTGATGGATCGGTTGTGAGGGATCCAAATCGATAATATCTCAATCAATTGACCTTATGCTGTTGGTCATGCCCATATATGGCACCTATAGCTTCTCTTAGCAGTTCGTTGGAAATGTTGAATGTTGTGCCAAGCTGCTGCATTGTGTTTCAAGAGTTTGAATGCGATATGGTATTATTACTTATTTAATTCAGAAAGAGCTGTATAAAACGACTTTTTGTTCTCAGAACCATGGATAAACACATTTCAAATGGTTGACCAATTATTTAGTAGATCGTGAACCCTGATTCATCGTTTCCTGGCCCGCATCTTGTAGGCTTTGCAATGCTATGTAGATATCCCACCTGATGTTTATTCTAGTAATATAATCAAGCTGCCAATCAAAGTAAAATTTGCAAATTTATTGATTTTTTCCAGGGACTTTGTCTTTTAAAACCTGTTGTATATTTAAGGAACAGGTTTTGATTGACTTGCGAATATTACAAATTTGCTCAACCAGTAGGCCTGTATTTGTTGGAAATCCCGTATATATCCGCATGCATTGTTTGTTTTTTCGTTGAGATCAAATACAACCCCAGAGGCTTTAATCCAACTTGATAATATGGTTAACTTGAATAAAATTAAGATTCAGAACTATGACTGCTTTTCATGTACTTATGTTTCAAATGAAATTGCTGAGGGTGTATTGTAGTTATTCTCATTCATACATAATATTGCTAGAAGCCTCCTATGTTAATAATGTATATGACCCAATTGGATTAAAAAATGGTACTACCATCATTGATACTTTAATGCAAGACTGTATTTGGGGAATACTCAAAATTCTTGTAATCCATGTGTGGCATTGCTTCGTCATTTTGTTTATCTACTTCTCGTCTTCAGTTAACGCCAAGAACAGTACCACAATTATCAGGTAAATGTGTTTGGTGACAGTTTGTTCAAAACAAATCTTGTTTCACCAAATAATAATATTATGTGTACTTAGTAAGTACTAATTATGAATGGGTATAGCTTATTGCTGTGCTTTAAAAATAAATGGCTGGGGATAGTTGAACATGAATTGCCATCTATAGTGAATATACCTAAGACATGCTGATGCTACAGCATCATTTTCTTTAAAACGCCAATAAGTAGACCTATAATTAGCCAGAGCCACTTCTATTTCAAGAAGTATATTAATAAAGCTACGACAATGCCTAAATCGTAGAATTGTTGAATAATACCTCCTTGCAAATTATTTATGTAGCTTTTGCTGGAGGGAGTGCATCTTCAGGTTTTATGACATATATGAGGCCTTTCAGACAATGTGCTAACTTTACATTTTGCTGTTTATATTACCTTTGTGTAAATTACACCTTCCGTCTTTGTAATAAAGATAGCACCTTCAAATTTAAATAAATAATCTTTTTTTCAAATTATAACATTATGTTTGTATAATAACATATTAGAAAAAAATATTTAAAACTTTAATGCACATAACGGTACAAATTAAATTCAATATCCTTTTAATTAAATTACTTATATAGGGCCTAGCGCCTCGGAGGAACGAGCTCGGAGGTGCGGTAATCCCTATAAGTGTCCGAAAAAGTGTTCATGTCAGTGTTTATGGTATTATAGCTAAGAGTCCAATCCGAAGGCATCATCATACTTCAATATATTTCAGGGTTTTTGATAAAATGTTATTTCATTTTCATATCTAAATTGTAATAACTTTATTATTATTTTTTTATTATTATTAGGTCATTATTATTACAGAAAAATATATGTAAGATGCTTCACGGCTCACGTTATGGCAAAAGTAATTGCAATTATATTGTCAGAAAGTGATAGGACATGCTGAAATGAACGACAGCCAATTTTGAGCTCACATTAATTTAATAAACAGTGTTTTTTACGTTTTATGTGGTCTTTTTCTTTCAAATAACTAACATCAGTAAATGATATGTCTTAGGAATGTTTCTTAGGTTTATATTAAGGTATATTATGAAGAAAATAACGTTAATTTACAGGGAAATGCGACGAAAAATATTTTTATTTTGGCGGCCATTTTGGATTTTCTGGGAAAGCAGAGCCAAAATTAGAAGGCTTGGAGACTAAATTCCACCATTTGCCTCTAGAGAAACTTTGTACCAAATTTGGTGTTTTTGTCCACCCGATAAATATAATGCTAAAAAATGACGCTAAGGAACTAATAAATATTCATTCGGGTATGGTCACAAAACACTTAATATGAGACATTTCGGGATTTTTTATTTTGTGTTAATGCTATCAATTTGACTAAGTAATCATATATGTTTAATACATATTTGTATACAAATGTACCATTAGCGATAATTCAGCGAAATCAAACTTACAAAAAAAAAAAAAAATTAAAAAAAAAAAAAAAAAATTAATCGAAATGAAGTTTTTACAGCTTTTGAAATTATTTTATTTTTATTTTATTTATGGTTGCGCATGTATATATTTGCTTAGCGTATTTTAGCTGAATGTTTAATGAAATAGTATAATTCAGATAAAAAATGATGACTAAATAATATTATTTTTAGTTTTATGACTTTTCTTAGGGTATGGTGGTTAAAAGTGTCTCAATTATGATTTTTGGACGCCGGATTTTTTGGCTACTGTTTCGAATATTATAGTTGATATATTTTCCTGCAATAACAAACGAAGAAACTTATGTCGCACGGGGGGTGCAGCGAAATCGTGTTTTTAGCAGGCTTTCGCAAATCAGCCCCAGGCCAAATAGACCTCTAGATCTGGACATGCGCGGCTAGGAAAAGGGATAACTGATTTCCGGTCTACATTTCATGCTGTCTATTTATATTTTTCATTGGCTCGATAGGCGAGTAATTTGGGCTATTTTGTCACTATAATTTACATTTCTGAACCAACTAATTGTTCTAAATAATGCATATTTTTATGTTTATGCTATTAAATTTATACATTAAAAAAATGACAATTGAGGTTTACAATTTAAATTAGACGCCAAAGTGAAGCTGCTTCAAACATGACTGTAGTGTATCACTAAGCCAGCATGTCAGTAGGCCTTAATTCGGACAATTGTCATATTGAATTGAATACATGGATAGACGTCAAATTATACATCTATGATCTATGTCCACATATTTTCACAGGAGAAGGATACATTATGGGCTTGGATTTTTTATTCTTGTTGTAATATTTAAATACTTTTGATAATGAAGGAGAAGGAACTATTATAATGTATTCATTTATGGAATACATTTTTTTACGATTTGAAAGATACTAATGTTAATAATTAATTTGACTGTGATTTAATTTGTGATCAACACAATGTTTACATACCCATGAAAAAACGATCAAAAAGCACATGGTTGACAATTTACAGCGGAAGTAAACTATCCCTTTTCTCGCCAATTCACGCAGACGGAAGCTCATACACATCAATCAGTGTCATGAGATTTGAAGTCAGTTGTCCATTCCCTCGATGTCTGTAATGACTATGCCGTTGACGCTTCAGAAACCCCAAATAACACGATACATTGGCCCAATCCTGACTTAATGCTGGGCCACTGTCTGCGACGCTGGGCCAACATTTTTCCAATCGAAACCCTTTAAGCTCTAATCACTATATTTAAACGTGAAGGTATATTTTTTCTGAACACTTTTTAAAGACGAAAGTACTCAACATAGGAGGGACCTCAAGCGTTATATTTGACATGTTCATAAGGACTGGTGTACAGAAGTGTCAACCCTTTCCCACAACCCTTTACCCTAAATAGGACACACAATCAGGCAAAATAAACTCAATAGGCATGGCCGGGCCTAACTATTCCTTTTCTCCATTTGTCGCCCACTTGAAGTCATCTTCGTCCACTACAAATCGTGAATTACGACAGCAATTCGCGGCTTTTAGTGGATGAATATTACAATGGTGAATTCAGGCTCGGGACGGTTAAAAGGCGATATTCTAGCTGAACCAAAGCAGGCATTTCAGAACAGATTACACCTTTCTTGTGATGTCTGAACCTTAGCGCTGTAGGCGCTGGGAGTTGTGTTATGCCAATCAGGGCAAGTAGTATTCCCCATATAGCCAACCATTACGTACATGTTTGGGTTTAATTTCATAACTCTTTAACTTTTATTTAGACATCGTTGTCACAGAGTGTCGTCCGTTGTCCGTTCTTGTCGTCGTCTACTTGAAAATGCAGTTAATTCAGGGGTTTTTGATCAACTGTTTGCATTTAATGGGTATTTTTTTATTATGACATATATATCTGATTATTGCTAAAAGTTGTCGAGTTTGTCATACATGTCACATTGCTCTGAAAATAGTGGGATTTGTTGGTGTTACCCATCAATCTCGTCATACTGAACGTCTGTTAATGTACCCGCTTCGGCGTCATTTGGAATTTGGTTTTAGAGTTACCAGTGATATAATAGACCTATAGCTTTAATAAAATGGTTGGCCCCCGAGCCAACACGACAGGATAAAACCGTGAAATTTTAGCAGTCTATCTGCTAAAATTCTTAGGACAAAACTCCCTGATGCCTTTAGTGTATGACTATAATGGTATTACATCATACATTGATGGAAAGATCGTTGCTGACAGACGATAATTTGCATTTATCCACCCAGTTGCGGCACCAGCTGTCCGGTTGGCTGTGTTAGTCAGTGGGTGGGTTTTAGCATTTATCAATCATGACATGGGCATTGCCACATAAGAGGCATTTAGACTGGGAGTGAAAACCTCCCTGACCTCAAAGAAAGAGTCAGTTGACAGAGCAGCACTGATAATTTCCTTATGGTCCTACCCGGTCCAATAACACAGGCGACGGGAAGGGTCCCCTAAACGTAAAATAATAAATCTAGCCCTAAGCTTAAAAGAATAATCCCAGGTGAAATGCCACTTAATATATACCGATTCCCAACGTCTGATCATGAAAAGTGCTCTTAAATTTCTCGGAGTGAGATTAAAGTAAAAACGTTGTTTTAACCCTTTCAAGCCTGAATTTACAATGGTCATCCTCATCCATTACAAGCCGCGAATTGCTGTCGCAATTCTCGACTTGTTGTGAATGAAGATGATTTGAAGTGGGTGAGAAATGAAAAACAGATAGTACTATTTTTAAGACAGTTCCACGAAAATTGTCGCTCTAAAACCACTAGTTGTAGGAAATTAAGTAAATTTTCAGAGATGCAAGATGATGCTTTGAGGCATCGTGAGGGCTTAAAGGGTCAAGGTGGCTGTTTGTCTTTACCTCCGTCAACCTCGCTGCTAAGCGAAAAGCCTTCCCCTGTAACTCAGACAACATAGGTTGCAGTAATATAGACAACACGCCACGTTTTCCTACATATTAAAGGTGATCTATCAACCCTTATATGGTATGAATAAGTATGTCCTTATATGGGGTGACTGGCTATCATGTGACCCTCTCAGAGGGTTACATGATAGCCAATCACCCCATATATGGGGGCGATTAGCTATCATGTGACCCTCTCGGAGGGTCACATGATAGCCAATCACCTCATATAAGAAAACACTTGTGCCCCATCTTGTGGCAACTTTGATTTATTTGTCACAAATTTATTCAAAGTATATAAGGGGTGATAGATCACCTTTAAGTATTGGGCTTATAAATTAAGTACAGTTTACGAGCAAAGCGAAAAGCTTTCTTGCAGAAGGTTTGTTGTTTGTTGTTACATGCCATATTCGTTCTGATATTATTTTTTTTGTAGTTTTCTAGTATTTCGTCTAGAAAAAATGTTTTGTCCCACTTCTTTATCGCATTATGTGGATCAATTTGAAGATTGAATAATTCTGACTGTTTTTTTAAAAAGTGTACATGCATCTGTTCGCTAATGATTGGAATCGATTTGTAATGGGTTTTATTTCTGCTAGCTCATGTATTTTGCGTGTGCTAGTACACCACGTCAGGCAGTAAGCTATCTTGATAACCCCGTTTGTACTAGTCTTATCTTTTCTAGTGTTGTTTTAAGTGCCGATAGGAGAGCTATCTCTCCATATTCTAGGACTTGTTCCACTTAGAAGTCGTAGTAAGTTTAATCGTATGTTTGTTTTGGACATTGCCACTCCCAGCAGTGTTGCTTCTTCCACATGATCTATTTCTTCTCCGAATAATTAAAGCTTTATTTTTATGTGTTGTCTCCCTTTCTTTCTAAGTACGATTAGCTGCGTCTTTTTAGCATTTAATTTCATTCTCCATTTGGAGCACCACTTTTATAGAGCCGGCCCATGTGTCGAAGTCTACCTGCTCATTTCTCAACTAAAACCTACTAACTCCCAAGTAAATAGGTATGTGTACCCTTTTTTGTAAAGCCGATAGACAACATTATCGATTTCAGTTCTACAGGCAATATTGAGTCTTTCATATGTCGTTTCATATTTACCACTCTGCCTATTTTAGTATATATCCCAGACCGACAGCCGACAATTCAGACTCTATAATATAGCTCGTGTTAACATATTATATCAGCCGACAATTCCGACTCTATAGTCTGATGTATAGTAGGACTAAGTCTACTATTCAGGCCGACAGCCGACAATTCCGACTCTGAGATGTAACTTGCCGTACAGGACGACAGCCGACAACTCAGACGCCAGTATACTTTGGGATAGTAGGAACATATATGTATAAGATCAGCCGACAGCAGACAATTCCGACTATGAGATGTAACTTGCAGAATAGGCCGTCAACAGACAATTTCGACTAAGTCTACTATCCAGGCCGACAGCCGAAAATTCCGACGCCAGTATACGTTAGGATAGTAGGCCCATATAAATATATATCAGACCAGTCGACAGCAGACAATTCCGACTCTATAGTATTTTAATATAAAAAGCCAGCCGACAGAAGACAATTCCGACTCTGAGAATGTAACTTGTAGTACAGGCCGACAGCAGAAAATTCCGACTCTGAGATAGTATGACTAAGTCTACCATCCAAGCCGACAGCCGACAATTCCGACTCGACATTATTAATACTATAGGTGTTTGACACATGACAATGATTCAGATTTCAATTTATTCAATTTTCATATATATGCAATAAACAAGCTAAGTACACAAAATATCTGTGTAATATATGTACGTAATAAACAATGTGATGAAGACAATGCAATATTATCACATATGCCATTGGGGAGTTCCATTTCCAGCTTTTTTTATTTTTATATATGCGTTGCCAGTCGAAAGAAGACTATTTAAACTTCAGTTCAATCTTCATAAGCATTTTGAAAAATGTAAATATTCAGCGTTAAAATATAAATCAGTCATCACTTTGAACAGCGGTACATTAATTTTACACAAAAAGATTAATATTTACGTAATAAACAATGTGATGAAGACAATGAAATATCATCACATATGCCCTTGGGGAGTTCCATTTCAAACATTTTTATTTTTATATATGCGTGGCCAGTCAGAAAAAGACTATTCAAACTTCAATTCAATCTTTATAAAGCATTTTGAAAAATGTAAATATTCAGCGTTAAATAATAGATCAGTCATCACTTTGAACAGCGGTACATTAATTTTAGACAAAAAGTTTAATATTTTAGTCCGAAAATATTATTTCTCTTTCAATCAAACGTCCGAACATCTGCCCGGTAATCACTGGAACACCTACTCCCAATGATGACGTAGAGTCTGACGTGAACATGAACACCTCATCACTGGTCACATTGTTCAAATGATCTTCAACAGCGAACTGACTGGTTTGAATACCAATGCCAAACTCAATATTACAGGTTGAATGATAAAACAAGGTGGTGGGATAGTCCATTTAATTTCCCAGATATGACGGAAACAGCTGATGAGGCCACCTTCATGCACCATTCCACACAACATTGATAATGCTACCCTAAATTGTAACATTTTAAAAGCAATGACAGGGTTACCCCGACAGACTATTGTTTAATCTTCAAAATTATAATAAATTTGAAAGAGATCAAATTCTTTAGGCCTACAGTAATTTTGACCTCTGATGAACACATTTGAGAATCACCTTGGTTAAAATGGTTGCTATATTTGTTGAATATTAATCACATTTTCAATGACAATGATTTTGGTGGTCACAAGTAAAAAGTATACAGTAGAAGTTTACCAAAATATTAGAATATCTTGGTATTACAAATGTTGTTTAATAGGCGGCATAGGTTGAGTCTGTTCATCATGCAATCACATTTTCATCAGCTGCAAGTAATTTGATGTAATTTATTTAAAACATATAAGACCGATTTCCTTGAATACATGCTGATTAGCTCTTAAATGATGCGCTAAATATACTTTATGTATGAAGGACTATGTTGTTCAGATCATATGAAATAAATACTGTGTCTAATATGTCTAATAGACTGACAGTAGACAATTCTGAGAATAAAGTATTAAAAATCTATAGATCGACAGAACAGTCAATATTTTCACCCTAATGACTTTTCCATCTTGGGTGTTCTAATTATTATCTTTTTGATTAATTCAAACAATATTGGTGTTATTGTTGTCCCTCTTTGCAAAGTAGGCCCTATATGTGCACATAGTTGTAACACACTGTCATTAACCGTGTTAACGATGACGCGTATTCTGTGTATTCATAAAATCATTATTAATCATTTCTGTGGTCCCAACATCATTCTGTCAGAGGACACTCATCACTTAATAATGATATATCGAATATCGAAATATATTCAGTCCAATGTGTTGAATATTGCAATATGACAAAGCGCCTATTTACCGGTTTAGGCCCACCCGTGTTTAAAGTTGTCGACGCACCACCACAATGTCGCTTTCTCAGGGGACCACCTCAATGTCCCTTTCTCGGGGAAACATATAATTCTTCAGGCTCCTAGTTGAAACGAGTCAGCGAAACTAGGTTAGTTGTCAGAAGTGTATGCTTAAATAATATGTTATCAAGCAGATTTAAATTCTGAGTAAAATGAAACAATTAAATACACATTCAACACAACTTACTTTGAGGGTGTATCCATTTTGCATCCAGTTTGTAGCAAATTGTATTTGGTGTCAAATGTCGAAAAAGGTGTCATGTTAGGCACAATTCAAATATATACTAGTATTAGAGGAAATAGGGGTTTATATCAAATGAAGGTTTGAAAAATGTTGTGGAGTGGTGGTCAAATTAATAAAATTGGGTTAGTTGGTTGAGAAAAATAGTGTTGTCTAAACAACATAACAACATAATTAGTTTACCAGCAGCGAGTACAAAATGTCAATTAGGGCCTAGGGTAAGCCTATATTTTAGGAATATATAATAGTGACCCACCAGTAGCGTCCATAGACTCCACAGGTGATATTGCCAGCCTTCATGAATCATTCAGTCCGGTTGTGGCTCGAAACTCGAGCCGCTTGTTATTATACAGTGCTCCAAACTGTTCAAAGGCCTGAAGCGTGCAGCGCTGCCTGTGGTACCGTACACTATAAAGAACCCTTGAAGTCATTATATAAAGAGAAGGGCGAAGTCCCGACCTCGTGCTTTCTTCTGTCGCGATATTACCAAGAATATGCATTAAGCTACATAAATTAATATTCAATCACTCACTAACAGGTCATACACCGCTGTTCACAATCAAACACGAGACGTTCACCTAATATTGGCTAAATATTGGAAAACGGTCTGCAAGACTGGCTCAACATTAATTCACAACTGGACCAAAGTCTCGTATTTGTGAATCATGTTAGTCAGCATGTATAGACAGGGATATATCCTAACCAATCTAATAAACATGTCTGTCAAACTTTTCTCAATGGTTTTTATTGTATTTTTTCCCGTAGATTTCAAATCTGCCAGATACCACTCGAGATTTTGCATATTTAATTAGCTAATTTGCATATTTTCAAAATGGCTGCCAAAAAAAGTTATTGGCTATAATTACAGTCCCGGCAATCCTCTAAATGTGTTTTTTGGCCCTAAGTTCGGGTTTTGAGATCCCATAATGCCATTTTGACGACAATATTATTTTTGGGGTCATTGGAAGGGCATAGGTTACGTGATCATTAAAATACAGTATCCCACCTTTACTTTTAGCAAAAAGTGCACAAATTGACTTTTTTGGGATAAAATGATGATTTGAATGCCTGATGATATGTATTTAATTTCAGAGAGTTATATCTCATACACAAGACTATATTTATTAATACAAGATGGCCGCCATAATTCAAAATGGCCGCCAGCCGAGCCTAAAATCAAGATATCTTAGCTTCTAGATATCATATTTAAGCGATCTTAGTGGCTAGATTAGGGTTTTTTGGATCAAGGAATACGATGCCAAACATCATTATACTGTCAAATGAATTTTTTTCTGAAGTCTTTTTGATCTCTATAGTCTGGTATTTCGGCAAAATTATGTGATCTATCATTGCCATCGTAGTTATATTTGAATGACTCCCTCCCAGAATGAGTTTATCATCCGCACACTGTTCTGAATTCACATGCTAACATGATATAAAGTAAAACCATATACATCACATGTATATGACAGCGATAAAAGAGGTAAATAGACATATCATTTACATTATAATACGGCACTGTTATTCTGTAGAGTATGTAGAACTTACTACCCATGGGGTAAACATCATATTTTCTCATCGTATTTCTTGATTAAAAAAACCCTAATCTAGCCACTAAGATCGCCTAAATATGATATCTAGAAGCTAAGATATCTTAATATTAGGTTCGGCTGGCGGCCATTTTAAATTATGGTGGCCATCTTGTATTGATAAATATAGTCTTGTGTATGAGATGTAACTCTCTGAAATTAAATACATACTATGAGGCATACTATCATCATTTTATCCTAAAAAAGTCAATTTGTTTCCTTTTTGCTAAAACGTAAAGGTGGGATATTGTATTTCAATGGTCACGTGACCTTCCAATGACCCAAAAAATAATATTGTCGTCAAAATGGCATTAAGGGATCTCAAAACCCGAACTTAGGGCCAAAAAACACATTTATAGGGTTGCTGGGACTGTATGTATAGCCTATTATTTTTTTGTGGCGGCCATTTTGGAAATATGCAAATTAGCTAATGAAATATGCCGAATCTCGAGTGGTATCTGGCAGATTTAAAGTCTACGGGAAAAAATACAATAGAAACCGTTGAGAAAAGTTTGACAGACATGTTTATTAGATTGGTTGGGATATATCCCTGTCTAGTAATTATGTTATTGGGTGTCATTACGCAAATTAATTTTTAACGGGGTACATCAACATTCATGCTATATATTTATTTCCTACTGTTATACATGCCTCTAGCTGCAACAGTTTTTTACAGCCAGATTCGATTGAAATAGAGCAAAAAAGGTATTGTCCCATCTATTACAATAATACTGCTGCAACCACTGATATGAGATCCATGGGGCACCACTGCACAATATAAAGCCTACTGGAGTGTGTATTTTCAGCCAGCGATTCAATTCCGCAATAATATTTTCTGGGTCTTACTATCAGAGTCGGCTGTCGACTGGCCTTATATCAATAATATACTAGAGTCAGTATTTTCGGCTGTCGGTCTCAATCAATGGTAGGGCCGGGCCGAGTTGAATCCAGTTGAATTGTCTGCTGTCGGCTGGTTTATATTAGGGATACTCGAGTCGGAATTGTCGGCTGTCCCTATATATCGGGAATACTAGAGTCGGAATTGTCGGCTGTCGGTGTCAACCAATGGTAGGGCGGGGCCTAGCTAAATCTCAGAGTATTATATGAATGAACATACCTCAGTCGTATATTACTATTTGGGATGATGTAGTGGGAATTATTGGCTGTCCTTATATATTAGAAATACTAGAGTCGGAATTGTCGGTTGTCGGTCTCAATCAATGGTAGGGATGGGCCCATTTGAATCTCCGAGTCGGAATTGTCTGCTGTCGGCTGGCTTTATATTACTAGGGATACTATTGTAGGAATTGTCGGTTGTCCGTATATATTAGAAACAATAGAGTCGGAATTGGCGGCTGTCAGTCACAATCAATGGTAGGGCTGGGCCTAACTGAATTTCTGAGTCGGAATTGTCTGCTGTCGGCTGACTTTATATAATGGGAATTGTCAGCTGTCCTATATATTAAAAATACTGGAGTCAGAATTGTCGGCTGTCGTTCTCAATCAATGGTAGGGCTGGGCCTAGCTAAATCTCCGAGTCGGAATTGTCTGCTGTCGGCTGGCTTTATATAATGGGAATTGTCAGCTGTCCCTATATAGTAGAAGTACTAGAGTCGGAATTGTCGGCTGTCGGTCTCAATCAATTGTAGGGCTGGGCCTAGCTAAATCTTGGCGTCTGAATTGTCTGCTATTGACTGGCCCTATATATTAAGAATACTAGGGTTGGAATTGTCGGCTGTCAGTGGCAAATGTAGGGGGGGAAAAATTAAATCTCAAGTCGGAATTGTCTGCTGTCGGCTGGCCTTATATATTATGAGTACTTGAGT
This sequence comes from Flabesymbios commensalis, assembly GCA_964017125.1. Taxonomy (NCBI): domain Eukaryota; kingdom Metazoa; phylum Annelida; class Polychaeta; order Terebellida; family Flabelligeridae; genus Flabesymbios; species Flabesymbios commensalis. The sequence continues at coordinate 17,831,418 of OZ024917.1, forward strand.
TGGAATTGTCTGTTGTCGACTGGCCTTATACATTAGAAATGCTAGAGTCTGAGGTATCGGCTATCAGTCTTAATCAATGGTGGGGCAGGGCCTACTTAAATCTCAAAGTCAGAATAATTGTCTGCTGTCGGCTGACCTTATATTAACAATACTGGTTCTGTCGGCTCGTCTTATAAACATATAGGCTTACTATCCTAGGGTATACTTGAGTCGGAGTTGTCGATTGTCGCCGTGAAAGATAATCTTTCCCCAGCTTTCATTTCGCGGCGCGGCGCCACTGCTATGATAAACAGTAAAGTTTATCTTTTTTTGACGCGCCGTGCGGCGCGGCACGGCGCGGCGTTCGGTGAGGCCGCACCTACTGATATTTTCGGCGCCGCGCGGCGTTTGGTGGGGCCGTAACTTTAGAGACGGAATCGTCGGTTGTCGGCTTGCGTTATATTAAAAATACTGGAGTCGGAATTGTCTTATGTCGGCCGGTGTTATAAATATAGGCATACTACCCCAGGGCATAGGCTACTTGAGTCGGAATTGTCGGCTGTCAGCCTTATATTAATTAATAATATTAATGGTAAGTTAATGGTAAATTTACTCATAGTATCTCATAGTATCTGAGAGTCGGAATTGTCTTCTGTCGTCTGTCACATATGTAGGCCTAAGTCATTAATTTGAAGACTCCAGTCGGAATTGTCTTCTGTCGGCCTATATTTATATTAAGTCCAATTTACACGAATGTCTCCTGTCAACCCACTAAACAAATGATGCATATGACTCTGTGTGAAACAACAGGTAGACTTCGACACGTGGGCCTTCATAATGTTTTATGGATCCGATATTGAGCGTATGTGGCGTTGGGGTCCTAGATCATCCGCAAATTGTGATATCTACACTTAGTTGTTAATTGGATCTACGGGAATATCATTCACAAACATCAGAGATAGGAGTGGGATGAGGACAGATCCTTGGGGTGTGCCAGCATTTAGTTTTACTTTATCTGACATTTCATCATTAATTTTAACGGTTATCGCTTTTTATGTTTCTATAAAGTCGGCTACTACCATTCTATTTGCTTGTAAGCCTGTATCTCACCATCCTCAGGAGGTTCTCCTGGCCCAGTTTAGCCTATATGTGCACAAAAGTGGCCTAAAGCCCGATTCATTTCATTTGTAAGCCTGTAAGGACGTCATCTGTGTTTTATTGTGCATCGTTTATTTTCATACAGCCAAGTTGCCATTGACTAAAGAATTTTCGTTTTTCGAGCTCGCTTCGTATTCTATTTGCAAGTATTTTTATAAAAAAAATTCCGATGCAACTTAGTAGGCTGATCGGTATATTGTTAGTAATGATGTTTTCGTTTTTAATTTGGTTTTAGAATCATAGTTCCCATTATTTGTTTCTAAGGCTCCGGAGAATAACCAGTTTGTAGACATATATTGTAAATTTTTTGTAGGTTTTTTAATACTATTTCTAGTCATTGTTTTACAGTAGTATCGTATACCTTATACAGTCTTGGCCAGGTGCCGATCGACTCTTGGTTTTACTTAGCTTTTTTATTTCTGTTATTGTTATATGTCTAATTATATATAGGGCTCTCATCGCCCTTTTCATCTACATATAGTTTAGAGTGTATCGTTTCATTGCCATACGCGGAAGTCAGCTGACGAATCGGCGGTGTCCTATAAACCAAACATGTAACTAAAGCGAATCACGTAAAGTATACTGTCGTGTGCAAAACCAGAAGGCAGTATCTGCTTTATCTACAAGTGAGAAAATACTACATTTTGGCTTTACAAAGCACTGAATAAGAGAAAGAGTATAAGATGTATGTCAATGTAATGTTGTTTAGTGTTGTGAATCGATGTTTTATTTTTTATAATTTCAACGACCCTTTAGAGATGGGAGCATGCACCAGCTACTTTGCAGAGTGGCAGAAAAACCGTCTAATCCTCATGTGGTGGACAGTTATATGTGTGACACTAGTTCCGCTTGACCCTTTAACCCTTTAACCGCCGGTGCCGCATATATTCGGGTTTTCATTTTTTTTAGCACATTATGTACCACTTTTTAAACATGTTAAAGATAAAATGTGACATCAATCAGCAATATTTGAAAACTGTTGACCTCCATTTTGTCAAATCTGAATAATTTTCACTCACTTGAAGTTGTGGATCTCGTCAGCGAGACACAATTTCAAGTCGGTGAAAATTCAGATTTATTAATTTGGCGGTTAAAGGGTTAAACCGTCAGTATACAGGCTTCAAGGGTTACACAAATTCCAAGTAATATATTCCAACTTGTACGCAGCGGAAAATAAAATGTCAAATTATAATAAATCGCAACTCTCACACATAATGTCATTTAATTGAATCGTTGTATAGAAATATGAATAAAAACATAAGTAAGCGCAGCTCTCTTTAGAGCAAATAAACACAAACGACAGATATTGTTGGTGATAAACCATTTTATTTTTTTGCATACCTCCAGCATTACATTAGGACCGCACCACCGGACCTGAGATTGAACAGAAGAGAAGGATTTGCTGCCGATAACGTGCTGCGTTTCTCTGGATTTTGTGATGTAATAAGCATGGCTTGTGCGGGGGAAACAGTCGGGAAACTTTAGGATGTAGTCGGCACAATTCCTGGCAGCCCTATGGTGAATACGTGTGGTGGTCCGTGAAGGGGTACTGCGGTCCTAATGCGGTGCTGCGGTGTCTAGTCCGGGGAGAAGACGTCGCGTGTCAGATTTCGTGTGTGCGTTTACAGAGACTGGATTCCTGAGCGAATGACAGCAAGGCAGTCGGTCCAAGATGACAGGTCGTGGAATTTCTTGCCCATGTAGTCTGGCATGACATCCAAAATCACCTGATGGAGACCCTGCGAAACAGAATGATAACAGTCGTGAACATGTGTGCGGAATTACATGTTATTCACCCTACATTACCTCTACATTAAAAAAATAAATAGAATACCACCTAATACAGTCATGGTGCGTTTACTGCATTTAAAAGCGTCACCCGCACTCAAAGGAATAACAATACAATACACCAACCTCGAAATATTCAGAAGTGATTTTTCTCTCAATATGTTGTGCTTGAAGCTGAGACAGCTGAGCATCCAGAGTTGCCGGGTCGTCGAGAAGAGCAATGCAGATGTCGATTCCGCCCAACACACGCTGAGAGTGAGCTGTGAATTTGGATGAGTAGATGTTTTCTCCGTTGACGCGGGTGAAAAATTTCTTGGTGTCGGGCATGGCTTTGTACATGCTGCAATGAGATAACATGTCATGTTTGTGTAAACATATTGTATTAACCCTTTAACCGCCGCTCCGCATATATTCGGTTTTTCATTTTTTATTAGCACATTAAGTATCAACTTTTAAACATGTTAAAGACACAATGTGACAACAATCAGCAATATTTGAAAACAGGTGACCTCCAGTTTGTCAAATCTGAATAATTTTCACTCACTTTAAGTTGTGGATCGCGTCAACGAGACACAACTTCAAGTGGGTGAAAATTCAGATTGAATAATTTGGCGGTTAAAGGGTCAACAATTGAAGTAGTACAAATGTAATTGAGCCCAGCAGACACAAGACGTTGAATCAATGTTGGTTGACATTGGTCCAGCGTCGTAGACGGTGGACCAGCGTCAAACAAACTTTGCTTCAACGTCTTGTGTCCGCTGGGTCCTCTTGCGATGAAAAAAAACCAATGTAATTGTTGCCTGACATGTGAACAAAGTGGTATGGTATTGCTGCACAAAAATCATTATACACATAGTCATTGCTATACAGAATCAAGAATAGATATATAGGCCTCTCAATTATCATAAAACTCATGACAAATTATTCAGCAGGTTAAATCGGTGGTGGGGATAACATATTCTTGTATAGCCTGATTTACTAAAAAGTTGTTAGTACCATTACTGATGCCATACAAAGAAGCATGAACAGTAAATTCATAATTAATACGTAGAAAAAAAGTCATGTTGATATTGCAGCGATGGAATACAACAGTAGAGTTGCTTTATCCTCTAGTATGATATGTGTGACAAAGGAATATTGTACCGAAGGATATTTATATTTAAAACACCGCTTATTTGTAATTACATCTTAGAAAGTGTTATTAAAAACTGATAATTAGTATAGCTACCTTTTTTCAAAGCAAAGTGTATAAGATGTTATGACTTTATTGCGGCAATTAGATAATAAATGTCATCGGAATGGCACCTTTCAATTCTGAGCGTTGTTAAATTAAGGCATAAATTAACAAAAAAAACTGTTTTTAAAAGGGTGAGTGAAATATAAACTTTGTCGCATTTTACAATGGTGAAGCAATGTCAAAAAGACAGTAGCTGCTTATTTCCCAAATTACCAGTCACTGCCTTTTGGTTTTGCGTATGGTGTACTTACGTCTTCCAGATTCTAACGCCGAAATCGGCACGGTCAAGTCCGGTACCGAACACGGCAGACCACTCCTTCTTGACCAGGAGTCTCTGGATGGTGTTACACTGAGCGGCACATCCCGCCACCATACACATGAAAATAACTGCTGCGACCTTCATGATGAATTTGCTGTTCTACCTGGAATCATGCGAAATCAGTGAGTTATTTAACCTTTCCCACCGGGCACACGACGTTGTTGCGACGTTGAATCAACGCCATTGACGAACGTCGCAACAACGTCGTGTGCCCAGTGGGTTACAACGCTGAAGTATTTTTTATATAAACCATGGGGATTAAAGGGTTGTTTTCAATTTGGATAGTCATAAATGTCTTAATTAGCTCGTTCCGTTTCATTTGAATACCTATTGTATTGTTCTACGGACATTATAGATATGTTTACTCTTTCGGTTCGGCATTGACTTTAGACGTCTGAACGTCAGGATCTGACGTCTATAGACGTCAGGTTAAAACAAGGGTTAAAAGAACAAACTAGACTTTACAACAACGCGAATACCTGATGGTCCAAAAAAGCTGAATTTGTTAATGACAACGAAATTAGATGTTGCGAATTGATAATCAAAATTGGAACACATATAGCCGACTGTAAATTTGATTTTCAAATTTTGTGTAGCGCCTGACATGTCCAGGCTCAAAGATATATTTGTTTACAAACCGGATCGTTGTAACTTACGATAATTAATCAAAACTTGAACATGCACTGTATATTATAAATGTGAGTTTCATTTTCTGTGCAGCAACCGACGAAACAGCCAGGCACGAAAAAAAAGATAAATTTAAAATAGATACTCATCTGTTTACGAGCCCGATCGTTGTATCTGTCGCTAATTATCAGTGCTTCATTAATACCTAATTAATATGTGAACCCGCTCATTTGATTAATTACATTAAATGAAAAAAACTGTTGACAAAGAAACGTTTTACGCGTCGTCGTCACATCAAACACGAGTCATTCAGCCAGTGTTGTTTTAATGTTGGGTCAGCGTCGAAGACGCTGAAACAACATTAGAACAGCATTTGCTCAGTGATTCGTGTTTGTCCCTATCTTGCTCACCTCAGGGCTGCACTCCTGGAGAAACTGTCAGACAAGTTCTGAAGAAAATTCATCTCCTCGCCTCTTTTATAGCCCGGTCCACGCAGCGCGGTTCACAAACTTGAACTCGTGCTCGATTGTTCCTTCCAACCTTTGGCACATTGGACTGCGCGCGCCACTTCACTGGTCACTGATCGGGTACACTGACCCAATGCTGGTTTAACACTGGTCCAACGTCTGCGACGTTGGACAAGTGCTAAGCCGGCATTGGGTCGACGTCACGCGTTTTCTGTGTATGTTGCCCACTCTCGATCGCACAGCTCGCGACAGAAATAGGTTGGACTCTTGATAAAGTAAGACAATATACTTTCGAAAAATAATTTCACTGAGAATTGAATGCTCTTATATCTTCAATGTAATTCTGCTAGTAATTTTAAAAATTTCTTATCCCTGGGTTGACTATTAACGTCTCGATGCGAGCACCCCTGTTTACCCTCTGATTCGTTTATTTTTTATTAATTTAAAGAAAACAAAAATCAGATTAATGTATTTTCCATGTATAGCTGGGTTCACTGGGAGAAAGACGCGTGGATACAGACACATTTGCTAGGGTAGATAGCAATGCTTGGATTGTACATCTTCTTTAGATTCTATCTGGACGTGCACGTTCCACCCTAGCAAACGTGTATAATTACCTAATTATTCAATCAAACCACACCACTTTCTCCCAGTGGATAGGTTTATCCCATAGCTTAACCCTTTAAGCCCTCACGATGCATTAAAGCATCATTTTACATCGCTGAAAACAGACCTAATTTTCGTACAACTAAGGGTTTTCGAACCAAAACTTCCATGAACTTTTTTACAAATACACGTCAATTTTCGTTAATTTTTCACTTTTCACCTGTCTTCAAGTCATCTTCATCCACTACAAGTCGCGGCTTGTAGTGGATGAAGATGACAATGGTAAATTCAGGCCTGAAAGGGTTAATTACAGCTTATTCAACCCTTTCAGTGCGGGGATAGACTTCTACAAGAGGGAAGAGGGAAATATTTATAAGAAAAACTTTGGTCTCTTGGTTTACATACAAATATTTCAGCACTTTAAGGGTTAACCCTTTCATCGCCAAATTATTCAATTTGAATTTTCACTCACTTGAAGTTGTGTCTCGCTAACGCTATCCACAACTTCCAAGGGAGTGAAAATTATTCAAATTTGACAAAATAGCGGTCAACTGTTTTCAAATATTTCTGATTGATGTCACATTTTATCTTTACCATGTTTAAAAGGTGGTACTTAATGTGCTAATAAAAATGAAAACCCGAATATATTTGGCACCGGCGGTTAAAGGGTTAAGGGCTAACACCGTGCTGACAAAAATTCCAAACATCTAAAAAAATTGTAAGTGGGTGGGTGGGTCCAGGGCCATTTTGGATAGAAAATAAAAAATTGGAAAAAAACCTAAAAAAATTAAAAAATTTAATGATTTTTTATTTTTGAGTGGGTGTTTTGAGCTCTATCCAATTTTTTTCGAATTTCTGTTTTTTTTTTTAACTTTGCAAGGCCCCTAAGGGGTCTTGTCAGGAGTAAAAAAATCCAAAAATCCGAGAAAAACTCGGATTGGCCAGTCCCCATCCACCCACCCACCCCCCAATCCAAAAAAAACAAAATTTCAAAAAAAAAAGTAATAATCCGAGTTGGGCCTTGACCCACCCACCCACTTCCGAGTTTTTCTCGGATTTTTGGAATTGTTTTAACTTGACAAAACCCTTAAGCCTACTGCCTATTGGCTTAATTGGGTTAATTTTGATATTTTATTTGATGCGCGGATTTAAGATTGTTTAGGAAGCCACCATTATTTTACTAGGGGGGGGGACTGGAGTTTTTTTCAACCGGACAAGTTATTTATTTCTTTTTCTGTCTGCAATATTTTTTTTATTTCACACTCCGCCTCAAGCAAAATATGTATCTCGTTTTTCTCTCTATATAGTTTGATCCCAAACCAGACTTAGTATTGTCGTGGGAGTTAGGGAGACGAGCGAAAGCGACGCTTTATAAATTGAGGTGTGGCAACATTTTTTTAAGGGCCATTACATATTTATGTACAACATGTCCTTCAGACAATTTATCATTTACTTCATGAAAATTTTGTCCTGATTAAAATATTTATTTCAAAAATACTCCAACCCCCCCCCCCCCCGCTTGAATAATGCCCCCCTTAGCAGTTTAATATTCATCGCCTTCTAAAGTATGATATACTGCATGAGGACAATGTAAGAATGGTCATCCGGTATCGTATGGTTACAAAACTTCGTACTTTGTAAGTAAGCAGTTAAGTGGCCTTCTTCTAGCCTTGTAGAGCCGTGTACAGGGTACATGAAATATTCTCAAATCTGAGATGGTGCACTTTACGCTTTGAAGGACCACTACAAACACATGCTCTTATATTAATACATCGTTTGCAAAAATGATAAAAAAAATAGTTTGAAAATGGTGCACTTTGCGCTTTGAAGTGCCACTCCGAAGACATTCTGCTTTATTAGTAAATCCGATCGTTTCCAAAAAAATCCACAAATTACAAAGCCCACAGACCCCATTCACTCTTTACTCTATAGTGATGCATATATATACAAACAATTATTTCTCAAGTTTAACCCTTTAACCGCCGGTGCCGCATATATTCGGGTTTTCATTTTTTATTAGCACATTAAGTACCTCCTTTTAAACATGTTAAAGATAAAATATGACATCAATCAACAATACTTAAAAACAGTTGACCTCCATTTTGTCAAATCTGAATAATTTTCACTCACTTGAATTTGTGGATCGCGTCAGCGAGACACAACTTCAAGTGGGTTAAAATTCAGATTGAATAATTTGGCGGTTAAAGGGTTAACTGATTGCACACTAAATTTATTATTTTCTAAAAAAATCGAATCCAACGAGTTTAAAGGGGATAATAGTCTATTTTTTTCAGTGCAGTGATTGTCTTTATACGTTGAACAACACTTTATTCTGTCAAAAATAGCTAATTAACCTTATAGCCATAAACATGCCATTTAACCATGAACATTGTACTACAAGAAATGAAGTTAAAACCTCATCAAATATATTGATTACACTTGTTTATATTTTACATAATTTGTGTAAAATGTTTTTGGAATGAGATTTTGAATCAAACTACTAACAGAAAAATCAAACTGAAACAAGATAATTACATTGTGTTATTTTAATCGGGTTGTAATTATATTTCGCTCATTTGATTTTGAATTTGACATTGACATTGAAGATGAAGTTGAATAACTAAGATAATACCAGAAATGGATCTTCCAGTAGCATAGGTTGGGTCGGTCCCCTCTATTTACACGAAAAATAGGTATTAGACTTGTTCTTACTTGACCATAAAATTGGCGTTTTGACATTGCAGCTATTTAATCTTTTAAAAATATTTTTTTACATTTTGACCTTGGAATTTACTTTTTGATCTTGAAAAAGTCCTTGAATCACCCAAATGACACCATAAATGTATTCTCCATTTAAAATCACAACAAAAAGAAGTATTACACAATTATGATGCTTGTTGATATTGTTATTTGTTAAAGATATTATGTTTAGGAATTTGACCTTAAAATTAACCCTATGGCCTTAAAAGTCACCTCGAATCACAAACATAATACCATAAAAGGAATTATAAGTCCAGAATGCTAGCTGTTGGCGTCTCCAGCGAGTTATCAACTTCAGTATATATATATAGCGTCATTATTAGTTTTTATGAGCTCGTACAATAACCATACTAATATGATTGTGATAAAGAGTGCAGGAAACAATATAAAATCTGATTAAATTTGTTGTTTTCTTAACGTGATTAGTTGTGCACATAGAATTGCACAGTTATCTAATTGCCCATTCGAGTAATTGAAAAAGTTTAAATTTATTCACCAGAAGGCAGCACTTTAGATAACAAATTACTGTATTCAAACCTATATTTTAATTGCAGTAAAATGCAGTAAGGAATGGCTGCGTCCACACCGGATAAGATAAGATTATTATTTTCAAAATCAATAAAAACATTATTGTAAGCTTTTGAGCCTTCGTAAACATTGTGAATGTATGTTCTGATCATGCCGGGTAGCATTGCTCGGCCGCGCAAAGCAGCCTGACATGATCACTACCACAGCTGGTGCATGCATGCCAAGCTGAACATTTTGGTTGCAGACAAAATATGACATTTTTGTATATATTAAACATGAATAACAGTAATATTAGTCCATGGGTCATGAGGTTGATCGGTGCCATAAAAGCGGGCAAATTTTCAGTCATATGACCATGTTAGTATGTATATTGGAAAACATTTCCAGTATGATAGACATTTCAAATGGGTAGCTCAATCAAAATGGCGGCAAATTTCAAAATGGCGCCTAACTTTAGCTGAATTGTACAATATGTGATGTTCACATGCTTATAGAGTTTATCATGAGAGTCAAATGTAATCAAATGTATCATTATTGGCTATATTAAACGGCCGCCAATTTTTATATGGCGACTACAGTATACTGAAATGTTGAACATGCTGAGGTTTGACATTGACAAATAGTACACACATAGGAGACCAATATGTTAATACTCATTGTCCCTCAACTATCACAACTGCCTACATAATCAATAAATATTCCTGAATCAGTACACTTACTAGATAACCTGTCGCTCACAATATATTTGTTTATAGCTAAGGGCGTGTGGCCTACGTGACAATTTTTAATTGAATCTTGCATTTCTGTTCCGTTGAGTTGCTCTAGTTTCGATTTGCTGGCACTGATCAGGGGAAACATTTAGGTTAATTTAGATTTAAATGTTCAACGGTCATTCTCTGGGTCGAGGTTGATGATTGTGAAAACTATGAAGTGGATCTATCAATGTCAAGGTGGTCTGCATAACCGTGGCAGATACACACAGATACATGTTCGTTTATTGTAATAGAAAAGATAAACAGCAGTATATAAAGGAAATGTGCCCATAGGGAAATGAAATGAAATGAAATGAATCGGGCTTTAGGCCACCTTTGTGCACATATAGGCTAAACTGGGCCAGGAGAACCTCCTGAGGATGGTGAGATGATTAAGATGACACTGTCCTCCAGTCACAGGATTCGAAATTTGATCCCTGGCGGTCTGAGGCCGAGCACGCTACCTCTCGGTCACGGAGGCTCCCCACAATAGACTTTCACACGTGGATGGGGAAGAAACAATTTTTGTTTCTTTCAAAGCGCCGAGACCGGGAACCGAGCCCCGAACTCTTGCGTGAAAGACAGCGGTGCTAACCACTACCCTAGGGCCCCCGCCCTGTGCCCATAGGGACACATAATATGCTGGTTAGGACATGGTTAGGACGTTAGGACATAGTCTATGGGGCGTGGTTATGCCTTCAACTTCAAGTTTGTCGTGCATCCCCCGCTCTGTTTTCAAAGAAACAAACTATTTCATCCACGATTCGGTATTGTGGAGACAATCCGTGAAAAAGAGGGCTCAATTTTTAAATCCTGTGCTTCCAGGGTAGTGTCATCTGATTCATCTCACCATCCTCATAAGGCTATCGTGACTGATTTTAGCCTGTATATCTACAAAGGTTCATTGGTTCATTCATTCATTCATTCATTCATTCATTCATTCATTCATTCATTCATTCATTGATTCATTCATTCATTCATTCATTCATTCATTCATTCATTTATTCCTTCATTCATTCATTCTTTCATTCATTTATTTATTCATTCATTCAATCATTCATTCATTCATTCATTCATTCATTCATTCATTCATTCATTTATTCATTCATTCATTCATTCATTTATTCATTCATTCATTCATTCAATCATTCATTCATTCATTCATTCATTCATTCATTTATTCCTTCATTCATTCATTCTTTCATTCATTCATTCATTTATTTATTCATTCATTCATTCATTCATTCATTCATTCATTCATTCATTCATCCATTAATTCATTCATTCATTTATTCATTCATTCATTCATTCATTCATTCATTCAATCATTCATTCATTCATTCATTCATTCATTTATTCATTCATTCATTCATTCATTCATTCATTCATTCATTTATTCATTCAATCATTCATTCATTCATTCATTCATTTATTCATTCATTCATTCATTCATTTATTTATTCATTCATTCATTCATTCATTCATTCAATCATTCATTCATTCATTCATTCATTCATTCATTCATTCATTCATTTATTTATTTATTCATTCATTCATTCATTCATTCATTCATTCATTCATTCATTCATTTATTTATTCATTCATTTATTTATTCATTTATTCATTCATTCATCCATTCATTCATATATATTCTATGGAGTTCTATTTGGCTGCAGGTAAACATATATTATGCGCTCTGTACTCAAAAGATAGTATTATATTCTGCAAGAGCATGATTCACGAATTAATTATTCATAATAAATTTGTCCACTATCCTTGTCATGGATAACGTAGGCAGGATTGTACATTACAAATAAAATAATTAGCCAAAGCTGCCAGACATTTCAAAGCCCAGCGTTGTGAAGTACAATCGATTTATTAATAATGACGAGTCACCACTACAGGTCTTCAATGTTGATGGAAGGGTGCGGATTCCACCAATGGGATTGCTGTTAAATGAAAAAAAAATACTTGGAAAAGAAAGATCCATTGTTAAGAATTGAATTGCTATTCCGAGGTGGACTGAGTTTAATATTGTATTCGATACACAAGCACATTCATCCATATTCATTCATTCATTCATTTATTCCTTCATTCATTTATTCTTTCATTCATTTATTTATTCATTCATTCAATCATTCATTCATTCATTCATTCATTCATTCATTCATTCATTTATTCATTCATTCATTCATTCATTTATTCATTCATTCATTCATTCATTCATTCATTCATTCATTCACTCATTTATTCCTTCATTCATTCATTCTTTCATTCATTCATTCATTCATTCATTTATTTATTCATTCATTCATTCATTCATTCATTCATTCATTCATCCATTAATTAATTCATTCATTTATTCATTCATTCATTCATTCATTCATTCATTCATTCATTCATTCATTCATTCATTTATTCATTCAATCATTCATTCATTCATTCATTCATTCATTTATTTATTCATTCATTCATTTATTTATTCATTCATTCATTCATTCATTCATTCATTCATTCATTCATTCATTCATTCATTCATTCATTCATTCATTCATTCATTTATTTATTCATTCATTTATTCATTCATTCATTCATTCATTCATTCATTCATTCATTCATTCATTCATTCATTCATTCATTTATTCATTCATTCATTCATTTATTCATTTATTCATTCATTCATCCATTCATTCATATATATTCTATGGAGTTCTATTTGGCTGCAGGTAAACATATATTATGCGCTCTGTACTCAAAAGATAGTATTATATTCTGCAAGAGCATGATTCACTAGTTAATTATTCATATTAAATTTGTCCACTATCCTTGTCATGGATAACGTAGGCAGGATTGTACATTACAAATAAAATAATTAGCCAAAGCTGCCAGACATTTCAAAGCCCAGCGTTGTGAAGTACAATCGATTTATTAATAATGACGAGTCACCACTACAAGTCTTCAATGTTGATGGAAGGGTGCGGATTCCACCAATGGGATTGCTGTTAAATGAAAAAAAAATACTTGGAAAAGAAAGATCCATTGTTAAGAATTGAATTGCTATTCCGAGGTGGACTGAGTTTAATATTGTATTCGATACACAAGCACATTCATCCATATTGACCACCAGCCACCTACTAACCATCAATGGACCTGCTACATAATTATACACAGTAGTTGCACATGAGGTGCAGAATCATTCACATCACGTCACTGGAACATTCTAGCATATGTTTGTATCTTTGCCCGAGCCCTATATGTAAAGACAACAGGAATCTCATAGACAAATCCTGATTCATTCATCTGATGTCGTGAGAGTGGGTGATTTATTAGTGTCCTATTTAGGGGGAAGAGGGGTGCTGTATGTGGGAAACGGTTGACATTCCTGTACACCAGTCCTTATGAACATGTGCGATATAATGTATCAGGTCCCTAGATTAAGTACTTTCGTGTTTAAAAAGTCTTCAGAAAAAAATTATTCACGATTATATTCTTGGTTAAGAGCATAAAGGGATTTGGTTGGAATAATGTTGGCCCAGCGTTGCAGACGGTGGCCCACAATTGTTTCACATTGAGCTAATGCATCATGTTATCCGGGTAGTGGCCTTTCGGGGATAACGCTTGTCACCCGTATATGGCAGTCAGAGCCAGAGTTGGGGTCAATTCCTTTTTATCAATTCCAATTTCCATTCCAATTCTTTTTTATCAATTCCTGAGTCAATTCCAATTCCTTTGGTGTTAAGAAAAGTCAATTCCAATTCAATTCCAATTCCTAAAAAGTCAATTCCTTATCGATTCCACCCAAAAATGAGACTTTTAATACAAATAGAACAGCTGTATAATAACTTGACATGAAAAAAATAATAACACCTGATATAAAATAAAATACATTTTATTTATTATCTTGTAAACATATTTAAACATTTACACTTACTAGACTTTAATATTAGTAGGGTGGAGTACATCTTTAATACCTGATGACGGAGTTGTACTCGTGTGGACGCGGATGTGAGCGTGTTATTTCTTTAGACTAACGCCACAATTGCCATCAACACGGTAGTGTAATTAACACAATGTCTCGCGACAAGTCGTGCTACTTAAAACTCTGATAAGTCTGACCCTGTGGTGGCTACGGCGTGTCGACCCACACCTCACTCAAATAAACTCGTATTAAAAATAAAGCAGCGTAGGATCTATTGTTGTATTTCAATTGATGCAATTATTCACATTATTTATTTTCCGATTATACTATTTTTTAATATCTAATTCTAGCATGTGGCGATTAAATATACCTTAAGAAAATATATCAGGATAACCTCTAGGGCACAAAAGGCGTATTAGAGAAGTAATCAAAGGGTCAATTAGAGCGCTTGGTTACGTTGCATAACATCCTTCCTACTTACACTGGATGTTATCCCAATTTTGCCTTAATGCTGCCCCACCGTCTTCAGCGTTTTTCTAATGTTTAATCAGCATTGGCTCAATGTCTGCTGGAAACGCATTCGTCTTAAGGTCCCGAAATTTCTTTTGTTCTACTAACTCTAGGGACAAGCGATAGTTATGTTCTAAGCCATTCATTCGCCTAAGTCTAATCATGACTCGTGATTGTTTTATAAACTATAGACGTCCAAATGACAAAAATATAACAAATACGAAAACTAAAATTATGCCCATGAGACAAGCATTACTTTTTAAATACAATTGTTAAAAAATGCTGTTAAGTGACACAAAAGAGGTAGTTAAACAGTGTGATCATGCTTGCGCGAATACATGTATATAAGGAGAACATTAATAAAATAATAGTACAATTATTTCCTAAACTTTAAGCCAGCAAACACGAAACATTGACCCAATGTTGATATATTGATGGCTCGTCGTTTGCGATGATGGCACAACATTAAACCAACGCCGGCTCGGCGTCTCATTTTGCTGATAATTCAGCCACTCGATGGTAATTCTCTAACACTATATACACAGTAGGTGTTGACGCTAGTTGAGTTGTCATGAGTCGCACTTTTCGGCAAAACTGTTACCGGCTGATTACACCAGTCCGCGGGACTAAATCAAAATTGGTGTATATACAAGTAACTACAAGTAACAAGTATATACGCACACACCAATCTCTGATTGTTAGATTGAATTGCTCCAACTTAGCAGGAGCAATCTTGTTACAAATATTATTTGTATTACACATTACATTCTTATTTAATCTTCATGGCCATTAGTCATTTAAATTAGTATTTTTACATAACTCAAATAAAAGCTTTTAACATAATTTAGGCACTAGGCCAATATAAGTTTATTATTATTATAATTATTAATCACATATACACATATCAATCAACATAGATCAGGTAAAATTATACTGCAATGACAAAAGTGATGATCACTCATGCGTTTAATAGCGCTTAAAAAATAAACATGGATAAAAAAGTCAATTCCTTTATCAATTCCGGGCATATTTTGTCAATTCCAATTCAATTCGAACTCTTTTTTTTTCAATTCCAATTCCTAGTCCAATTCCTGGAATTGAGTCAGGAATTGAGTTCAATTCCCATTCAATTCCGGAATTGACCCCAACTCTGGTCGGAGCAAATGAAATTATTCGGGCTTTGGGCCACCTTTGTGCACATATAGGCTAAACTGGGCCAGGAGAACCTCGATGGTGAGATGAATGAGATGATACTGTCCTCCAGACACAGGATTCGAAATTCGAGCCCTGGCGGTCTGAGGCCGAGCACGCTACCTCTCGGTCACGGAGGCCCCCCACAATACCGAGTTTTCACACGTGGATGGGGAAGAAACATTTTTCTTTCTTTCAAATCGCCGAGACCGGGAACCGAACCCCGAACTCTAGCGTGAAAGGCAGCGGTGCTAACCACTACCCTAAGGCCCCCGCCCGGCAGTCAGAGCAAACAGGGACAATCAACCAATTCTGTTTCAATGTGCGATTCACAATTTAAGGTGAGTGAAAATTATTCTGATTTGACAAAATGGGGGTCAACGATTTTGAAACCTTTGTAACTGATGTCATCGTTTTATCGTGTTTGAAAGGTGGTATTTAATGTGCAGATACATTCAGGTAAACAAATATAATGGTTACCGGCGGTAAACCTGACAAACAACTCAGCGGAGTTGATGCTCCATGTAGACCTATCCTTGGAAGTCACAATGGTTTGTTGTGTGCTTCCCCGATTATCTGTATTATTTTGTATTGAATTATCCTGCACTGCTGAATAACTAAATAACTGTGTTTTCATAGACTAACCATATATAGATCAATGATCAATAGATCAATTATTTTTTAAATAAATTAGGATCAGTTTGCGAAGAATATCTCGCCCCATGAATTATTCTAATAGCTTGTTTCTGTGATTTAGAAATACGCGTATGTTCATAGTACTAGGGTGAAAAAATCAACTTTCATGACCACTTTCTGGCTAAGATGTTTTGATGATTGATTTCACTTCCTTGAACCTTTTAAAAACTATTTAGCCCTAGTGTCCCTCGCAAAAATCCCGACATTTTTTTCTAGAGGCGTAAATCCAAAATGGCCGCCGGCGCCATTTTGAAAAAAAATAAAAGCTACAAATATGAATAAATACACTTTTTTGACAGGGTCTATATTTAACTGTCAGGACAACGTCACCCACCGCCGTCGTCGCGCTGCGGTCACCAAGTACCAGAGCATAAAACACGAGTCGTTGAGCCAATGCTGGCTTAATGTTGGAGTAGGCGGTTGAACCAAATAAAGTTAAGCGACACAATCACGCTAAAATTATAAAAAAAAATCAGTGATTTTATTTTGGCTTCTTAATATGACCATTATTATGATGGTAGAAGATAGGCCTACTAAATACTCTGACATCGGGATGTTTGACGACTTAGCCACCGATATAATTTATCTAAATAGAAACAATACCTCTGACTACCTATTGATGGGCGACTTTAACGCAAAAACACAAACTAAACCCGACTTTGTATTAATTTATTATGACTTATTAATAGATCTAAATATCTAATGTCGAGTGATAGATGTAAATAATCAAATAATCTAAATACAGCTACACTGAACCATCAACCAAAAACAAAATTTATATGGGACAAATCAAAGAAATCAAAAAAGCAAGATTCCTATAAGTTATTGACGTTAATAACATTACACAAATTATACAAAATAATGATCAAGGTGATACTGATTTAAATGAAATTGTTTACGACATAAATATTATATGGCAAAACACTGCTCTAAAAACACTAGATTAAAAGCCTAACGTAACAGCTCATAAAGTTAAGAGAAATACAACTAAATGTAACAAACAGAAGTGATTTAATAATGATTGTAATATTCACCGAAAAGAATATTTTAAAAATTAAGATGCTTTTAGGAGAAATAAATCGTATATAAACAAAACCAACATGATCCGTACAAGTAAACAATGCAAAAAATGCATGCAAAAAGCTAAAAGAGATTTCCAAGAAGAATTGAGCTTAAATTAGAAAACGCAAATCAACATATCCAAAACAATACTGGAAACTGTTGAAGCCTAAAGACCGCAACGCTGTACCGGCCAGTTAATTTTATAGCTTTTAAAAAAACCTTAATAGCAGAACCGACAACACTGAAATTGATCTGCCAAATATTACTGACTCCATCCAGGAACTCGACCATGAATTTAGTGATGCTGAAATAATTAAAGTCGCAAAGTCTTTAAAAACAACAAATCTTGTGGCGAAGAGGGAGTTTTCAACGAATATATTAAAACCACTATTGGTGTATTTTTACCGCTATACAAACCATTGTTTAACCATATTTTATCAACAAGAGTCATACCAGAGTCCTGGGTGGCTGCAAATGTTATCCCGATTTATAAAAAACAAAGGAGACAAGGCATACTAGAAAATTATAGAGGTATTACTATACTAAGCTGCTTTGAAAAGTTTTTTACGAGCTTGATTAATTTGAGACTGAATAATTTTATAGAATCCCACAATATAATGCTGGAAAACAGGTTTTAGGAAAGTTTATACCACAAATGACCACATATTCACTCTCAAATGCCTAATTGATTTATATTTATCGAAAAAAATATACTCTTTTTTGTTCTTTTGTAGATTTTAGAAAGGCTTTCGACACGGTGTGGAGATGTGGTCTCAGGTCCAAACTCTTATCCTCTGAAATAAGTGGGAAATTATTTGATGTGATCAGAAGTATTTATAGCAATATTAAGTCATGTGTTTCTTTAAATGGTTCAAATGCAAATTATTGGTGGTCACACGGGTCCTCGACAAGGTGAGAACCTGTCTCCACTTTTATTTTCGCTATTTATAAACGATATGGAAAGTTATTTTGATACCAACGGTATTTCTAATCTGAAACTAAATTACCCGATATTTGACACATTTTTCAAAATACAACTTTTATTATATGCTGATGACACTGTATTACTAGCCGATTATTAAACAAATCTACAAAATGCATTGCATTGTTTAGCAGATTACTGTGATGATTGGAAACTGGATGTGAATACCGAAAAAACTAATATTGTATTTTTTTCTAAACAAAAATCTAGAAATCCGTAAGTTTTCTATTTCAATGGTTGTATTGTTAAAACAGTTGATTCATTAAAATACCTTGGTACTATAGTAAATTATAATGGGTCATTCGTAATGCACAAAAAGCATATTGTCGCACAAGCACAAAAAGCTATGTTTTCTGTTTTAAAAAGATCGAGAGAGTTAGAATTACCAATTCATTTGCAACGCGAACTTTTTGATTTGCTAGTCTTACCTATTCTACTATGTGGTTGTAAAATCTGGGGGTTTGAAAATATCGAAATTTTAGAAAAACTATATCTTAATTTTTTTAAATAAATTATTTGTTTAAAACCATCAACACCAACGTGTATGGTTCTCGGCGAATCCGGTAGATTTCCGCTCTCTGTTTCGATTAACCCTTTAACCGCCAAATTAT
This sequence comes from Flabesymbios commensalis, assembly GCA_964017125.1. Lineage (NCBI taxonomy): Eukaryota > Metazoa > Annelida > Polychaeta > Terebellida > Flabelligeridae > Flabesymbios > Flabesymbios commensalis. The sequence goes on from OZ024917.1 coordinate 17,850,610, forward strand.
TCAATTTGAATTTTCACCCACTTGAAGTTGTGTCTCGCTGACGCAATCCACAACTTCAAGTGAGTGAAAATTATTCAGATTTGACTTGACAAAATGGAGGTCAACTCTTTTCAAATCTTGCTGGTTGATGTCACATTTTATCTTTAACATATTTAAAATGTTGTACTTAATGTGTTAATAAAAAATGACAACCCTAATATATGCGGCACCGGCGGTTAAAGGGTTAAAACCAGGATGCTTTCATTTTGGTCTAAACTTATGTGTCGAAATGAAAAAAAACTGTCCAGCATCATATATAATATTTTATATTAATTTCATGTCAATAATGTATATACATCCAAATAGTTATCATATATATCAGCAATTTTTAACAATACAGGTTTCTCGTTTTTATGGCTCTTACAGGATCCGTCTGAAATGGCCTCACTTCCTCTAATTAATAAAAAGAGACTTAAAGATCAGTATATTCAAGATTGGTTATCAACTGTTTTTGATTCATCTAAATGTATCCTTCATAGAGCCTACAAACATAAATTCGAATTAGAACAATATCTATGCATGTTATCACCATATCTCAGAAAAAATGTATGTAGATTTCGAACATCTAATCATAAGCTCACAATAGAAACAGGCAGCTATAACAACGTTACCGCGAAAATAGATTGTGTACATTTTGTAACTCCAACAAACTTTGTGACGAATTCACCTGATATTCGAATGTTCATTACTAAAAAATATACGTAGAACGTTCCTACCCACATCGTGTTTATCAAACCCAAATACTATTAAGTTTCAAAATGTAATGTCCCCGCTTACAGATTTTTTGTGTAGAGAGTTAGCGCAATACATTTAACTGTGATAACTTGTATATTTAAATTACTGTAGTATACATGTACCATGTATATGAAAACTTCATGTCATGGCTTTAACTCTTAGTGTTGACCAGTCATTTTGTATGTTAAAATCATTATATTTTTCGCATATTTGTTATATTTATACCGACATTGTATTTGTGTTATACTCCATGCCCCATAAAGGCCTGAGTATTAAAATATTGTCATTGTCATTGTCATTGCCTTACGGCAGAAGGAAGCCGAAGTTGCACAATTTCAACAAAATTCTACTATCGCTGAACATTTCGTAAAATTATATGCAGTATCTCAAAAGTTATACCATGTAGTAAATGGAAATTATATATATATATATATTATATATGTCTCTCTCTATAACCTATATCTATGTAACTAATTCTGAAATTTTATTACATAGTATAACTTTTGTACACAACAACTGGGCCTATTCTGGGGGTGGGTGGGTGTGGGTAAAACCACATGATAATAAATTGACAAATGCCTAGGTTTTGGGAGGTGGCCAACGTCTCGCTTTTTTGTTGGTGGTAGTAATGACAGTATATTATATATATATAGTGTGTCAAAAACCCCATAGTGAGTGACTGCCATAGACAGCCCCGCACTGGCCTGTATACGATTACAAATATCCCACCCGGCCGCCGGGATTCAAACCCAGTACCTCTGAGTTTAACTTTAAAATAAAAAAAATCACAGGAGTTTTAACCTTTTCTCAGGCCGCAGCCAATTCAAGGCGAGATAACTTTAACAGTTCACTCTACTAGAGAGAGAGCGAGTGAGCATAAGGCGAGATAATGCTAATAAGTGCCTATTATACGGAGATCAGTTTGCATGGGTAGTTCAAGGTTTGAGGCCAAGTACATCGGCAATTGTACTTACCTGTAGGCTACTTAAGTAGGCCTAAATACAAATATGAAATCACTCACACATAACATTATCTTATTTACACCAAGTGAAATTATAGAAAAAATGTATGACATTTTCCTGAGGGAAGAACACTGCAAACTAATCCTGTGAATTGATCCTGTGAGTCCGCAGTCCATCAATGCAATGATGGCTATAATCACTGAATGATCACAGTTACATTATACTAAAAAATCCTGAAAATGGGGTCACATAGTTATGATCATTTTTAATGAAGAAAATACATAACACGCTTATGTAGTTATGCAGCTGCTGATAGGTCAGGGGGGGGGGGGGGGGGAGACTAAAACCATTCAAACGCTAAATTGGTTAATTTAAATTTTCAACTTACTGTTGTGTCTCGCTACCGCGACCCATAACGTCAAGTGGGTGAAAATTGCTCACATTTGTTATTTTGAGATTAAAAATTGAAAATATTGATGTTTAAGCACACATTTCATTTCCAATGACAGTGATTTAATCTGCTAATAAAACATCATGATAAACGACTATAGTCGTGCTTAGAGCTTAACCCTTACAGCGCGAGGATCGACTTTAGTCGTCAGAATCTGACGTCTGTAGACGTCAGATTCTGACGACTAAAGTCGATCCCCGCACAGTAAGAGTACACATATTTCTAATGGTCGTTGACCCATACCATAGGTATTCAAATGAATCGGAAAGAGCTAACTAAGACTTTTATGATAATTTTAAATTAAAATAACCCTTTCGTCTCCATGGTTTATACAAAAATAATGCAGCGCTTTAAGGTTTAAAGGGTTAACCTAAAAATGGAAATCATATCTGTGAGACTGCTCCAATATAGGGAACCCAGCAAACACCACAGGTTGTCCCAATGTCTACAACGCTGACCAAACACCAATCCAACATTGGTACAATGTTTGGTGATTGTTGGGAAGTCATCCAGGCAGGTGTTAGCCTTTCAGGGCGGGGATCGTCGTTATACGTCAGGATCTGACGTCCATAGAATCTGTTTTAGATTATGACGTCTAAATTAAACGGACCCCTTGGGATGAGACATTTTCAATGTTGTCAATTTTGAAAATTTAATTTATATGAAGCTATATAGCCTATTGATCTTAACTGAACATACGAAAAAGTCGAAAAACAATTTTAAAGCACCGAAAAAGAGTGAAATAGTTGTATTTCCAGGTCGTATATTGCCATGTAAACAAAACAAGTCAGCGATATTCAGCACTTTAGATCACATATTCCCACGTATCAGACGGTAAGATCAGAGCTGTCGTCGCTAATTGGTGTCTTATAGTCAGAACACGGAGGACACACCTGCAGCACTGATTGTCTACCCAACGCTAGGCCGATGCCATCAGCATGTGGCCCAATGCAATATTCAATCGTCCTTCAGTTGTACAAATAGTTTGTTTGTTAAAATCTGTTAAAATAGACAACTAAAGTCTATCCCCAGATTTCACTGAAAAAATCATAAGATTAAGATTATTTTAACTTAGGGACGCACCATTTGATATCTGGGGAGGGGGGGGGGGGCTAGAGTTTTTGTTGCTTGCAAACTTTTTTTCTACCTCCGGTGGAAAACAAGCTTTTTGTGGGGGATCAACGTCCGACAATTTTTTTCTATGTCTCGTCGAAGAAATTTTTTGTCGTATGCTTCCCCTATTATGTATGTTACCATTTGGTGTTTTTTCTGGTCAACATATTTTTCATCAATTTCGACAACAAACTTTTTTTTTCTGCCCACATTTTGAACAAACTTTTTTTCTGACTTTTGTGGCGACAAACTATTTTTTCAATTTTATTCTATCCCCCCCCCCCCAGATATCAAATGGTGCGACCCTTACTCGCATTTCCATTAGAAAAAATTAAGATTAATCTTATCTTTTTCAAGTTAAAATTATGTTTTAATAGTTTATATTTTCAGTACACATTATTATTTTACAGAGTAAACTATTCTAAGATATGTCAGCGTAATGGCAATAAAATGGGTTTATGCATCGATTTCCATATGAAGGGGTTAATACTCAATCAGACATTATGTTCTCATGGTTACCTGGAGCATGGTAAATGGAAAAACCTTATAACTGACGTTTGTCTTTAACCCTTAAAGCGCGCTAAATTTGTAAAAAAAAACATCGCAATCAAATGGGTTTTTTTTATTTGAAATCATCATAAATGTTGCAGTTAGCTCTTTCTGATTCATTTGAATACCTATGTTATGGATCTACGGCCATTAGAAATATGTTTACTCTTACAGTGCGTGGATCGACTTTAGTGACGACTAAAGTCGATCCACACTCTGTAAGAGTTAAAATACACGCAATGTAATATGGCGATATAATAAAGTACTTATCATCTAGATAAAATTAAATTTAATTTTCGCCACAATTGCTCATAGATAGCCAATGAAGTCACCCCCTATGAAAGGATATTGCTCGTACTGTACTGGTTCAATGATCCAGTACCTACCATCTGTAGCATTGTCAAACCAGTAGGTGGAGTAGTCCTCATTCATCAAGTACTCAGGTACTATATTCTGTTCTATGTAGTAGTGAGTGTTCCCGTCTATTGAGGCTTTCAGGTGGAACAAACTCACGTAATAACCGTCGACGAATTGCGTTAGGTATAGACCTATCATTTTGTACACGTTCAGCATGTCAATTTGAAACCATGGAGAGTTATCAGCAAGACTCGGTATCCACCCTCTTGTGTGATCCAGTCTCATAGAACTAGGAGGCCAAATTGCTGCATGATATACACTGCTGGATGTGTAGGAACTGTCTGGGAGACCAAGAGCAGCAGGAACGTAGTCAATACTAAACCTGAAACACAAAAAATAAAACCCGTCACACGTATAATATCATTGTTTCCTAGATGCAAACAGACGGCAAGTTATATATTCCGATGGTTTTAGAAGGAGACAAGACCGTGTGACAACTAGCAGATCATACCACATAATTATACAATAATCAAAGTGTTAATTTGTTGATGAAATACAAAACAGCAACAACTAAGTCACATTAATCAATCAATCAATCAATCAATCAATCAATCAATCAATCAATCAATCAATCAATCAATCAATCAACACCAATCGATCAATCAATCAATCAATCAATCAATCAATCAATCAATCAATCAATCAATCAATCAATCAATCAATCAATCAATCAATCAATCAATCAATCAATCAATCAATCAATCAATCAATCAATCAATCAATCAATCAATCAATCAATCAATCAATCGATCAATCAATCAATCGATCAATCAATCAATCAATCAATCAATCAATCAATCAATCAATCAATCAATCAATCAATCAATCAATCAATCAATCAATCAATCAATCAATCAATCAATCAATCAATCAATCAATCAATCAATCAATCAATCAATCAATCAATAATCAATTAATAATCAATTAATCAATCAATCGATTAATCAATCGATTAATCGATCGATCAATCAATCAATCGATCAATCAATCAATCAATCAATCAATCAATCAATCAATCAATCAATCAATCAATCAATCAATCAATCAATCAATCAATCAATCAATCAATCAATCAATCAATCAATCAATCAATCAATCAATCAATCAATCAATCAATCAATCAATCAATCAATCAATCAATCGATCAATCAAACAATCAATCGATCAATCAATTGATCAATTGATCAATCGATCGATCGATCGATCAATCAATCAATAAATCGATCAATCAATCAATCAATCAATCGATCAATCAATCAATCTATCAGTCGTTCGTTCGTTCGTTCGTTCGTTGGTTCGGTCGGTCGGTCGGTCGGTCGGTCGGTCGGTCGGTCGGTCGGTCGGTCGGTCGGTCGGTCGGTCGGTCGGTCGGTCGGTCGGTCGGTCGGTCGGTCGGTCGGTCGGTCGGTCGGTCGGTCGGTCGGTCAACGAAGTGATTCGCGCCGCCTTTGCCCCGTTTCGAACGGCTTCATGCATTGCTCTGCGTCTTGAGCTGTTTCTCGCGCATGTCTTGCGCGCCTCTTGCGTTGCTCATGCGCTGCATCTTGCGCTTCCTCTTGTGACAATTTGTGCGTTGTTTAAGCACCGTGACCTGCGCCGAGTCTTCTGCTGCTTCTTGTCCGGCGCTTTGTGATGCGTCTTGTCCCGCGTCTTGTGATGCTTCTTGTCCGCGTCTTGTGATGCTTCTTGTCCCACGTTGTGCTGCTTCTTGTCCCTTGTCATATGCTGCGCCTTGTGCTGCTTCTTGTCCCGCGTTGTGCTGCTTCTTGTCCCGCGTTGTGATGCTTCTTGACCCACGTTGTGCTGCTTCTTGTCCCTTGTCATATGCTGCGCCTTGTGCTGCTTCTTGTCCCGCGTTGTGCTGCTTCTTGTCCAACGTTGTGCTGCTTCTTGTCTCGCGTCGTGTGATGCTTCTTGTCCCGCGCCTTGTGCTGCTTCTTGTGCTGCGTCTTGTGCTGCGTCTTTATCCGCTTCTTGTGCCGCTTCTTGTCCCGCGTTGTGCTGCTTCTTGTCCCGCGTCATGTGCTGCTTCTTGTTCGGAGTTTTGTGCTGCGTCTTGTCCCGTGTCGTATGCTACGTCTTGTCCCGCGTCTTGTGCTGCTTCTTGTGCTGCGTCTTGTGCTGTTTCTTGTCCCGCATCTTGTGATACTTCTTGTGCTGCTTCTTGTCCCGTGTCGTATGCATGCTGCGTCTTTTCCGGCGTCTTGTGCTGCTTCTTGTCTGGCGTTGTGCTGCTTGTTGTCCCGTGTCGTATGCTGCTTTTGTCCCGCGTCTTGTGCTGCTTCTTGTGCTGCGTCTTGTGCTGTTTCTTGTCCCGCATCTTGTGATACTTTTTGTGCTGCTTCTTGTCCCGAGTCCAAGTGCTGCTTCTTGCGCCGAATCGTGCTGCTTTTTGTCCAAAGTATCGTGCTGCTTCTTATTCCGCGTCTTGTGCTGTGTCTCGTCCCGCATCTCTTGCTGCTTTTGTTCCTCGTGTTATTCTGCTTCTTACGCCGAGTCTTGTACTTCTTCTTGCGCCGCGTACTGTCCTTCTTTCGCTTCGTAATAGGGCGCGTTTTGCGCCGCGTCTTGTATCGCATATTGCGCCGCATTTTGCGCCCTTCGTGCGTCGCATCTTGTGTATTGCGCTGTGATTCCCGGAGTGTATGACGCTGTTTCTTGTATTGCGTCTTACGCCTCTTCTTGCGCCATTTTTTTTGCGCCGCATCTTGCGTATTGCGCTGTGATTCACGCCTTGCGGTATGAAATGCCGATACTTTTCTTTGAGAATCTACTGATAAAATATGTTTTGAATAAAAACCTATCAAAAGTCATGTTTTTAAGTTGATATGTTCACTTGAAAACAGACTCTCGTCTATCCCCCAGCATGTCCTAATGTGTCCACAATACCCACCTGTATTCTTTAGCCAGAGCTTGAACATGTTGAGGGTCGGTGTCCAGTACATCTGTCATCTCCCGATACAGACCGACACGTGAGTCGGTCAGTCTGTTCCATCGGCTCCAGTGATACTCAGCAGTGGGCAGTCTGGGTCTTCTGTTGTCATAACAACGACATGTATAAGATTGACTTCCATCTGGATCTAGGAGCAGAATTATACAAGTCTTATTGTAGGAGCCATCAGGACATCGCTGTTCCTCAGATACACATTCATTTCCTAAGGCCTTGTTGTCTTTCAGATCATGGAGCTCACACGTCTCATAAAATGAAGGCTTTCTTTCACTGCAGCGAGAGTGATTCAGATGCAGAATGTGTCCGGTGATCAGATGCATCCTCTCTCTCGCTAGTTCGGCTCTCGTGAAAACGAAATACACTAGAAGTATCAGATAAAGCATCGGCATGTGAAACTTGAACATCTTTCATCAACCTCTGAATAAAAAAGTTCAACAAATATAGTTATGCAACTGCTGCTTCTGGGATCAACAATCAACCCTGACGCAATGGTAAACTACAGTCTATGTGTCGCTGGCTGCGAGTATCACATCCCGTACTGGACCCAGTGAATGTATAATTCACGTGACTTCGTTAACCCAATAACCGCCGAGTTATTCAATCTGAATTTTCACTCACCTGCATTTGTAACTCGCTCCCGCGATTCACAACTGCAGGTGAGTGCAAATTATCCTGATTTGACAAAATGGGGATCAACAATTTTGAAACCTTTATAACTGATGTCACGTTTTATCGTTAACGTGTTTGAAAGGTGTTATTTAATGGGCTGATAAATTTAGATAAACGAATATAATAGTTAACCGCGGTAAACCTGACAAACAACTCAGCGGCCTTGATGACTCGTGTATCCTTGGAAGTCACAATTAATAATAAATGGTTTGTTGTGTGCTTCCCCTATTATCTGTAATAATTTGTATTGAATTTGCCTGTACTGATGAATAATAAAAATGACTGTCTTTGCGTAGACTAACCAAACAATCAATAAATCAATCAATGAAACTTCCATAGCGCTCATATCCTCAGCGGACCGAGCTCGGAGGCGCACAAATCCTCAGCGTGATCATGTGTCGAAATCGAGGCCAAAGCAGGTTTGTAAACAGGGAGCCGGGTTGCTGAGGGGCTAGGGTGGGAAAGCCAGGTCAAATAGGTGAGATTTAAGTGATTTCCGGAATGTTAAGATTGTTTTGGCATTATCATATATAGATCAATGTCATGTTAAAAACTGGCCTGAACAACAGTGTTCAGAATAGTTGAAAACATGCTACATAGCGACAAAAGCTTCATCTGAATTTAAATGGGATCAGAAATTGTGGCCACAATCTGACCAATGTACAGACCGTAATGTTGGATATAGATATTCATTGGGATTGGAAATAAAAAAATTGGCGCCAATGTAATTATATCTCCACCAGGTCTACTGATTCAAAACATGCCTTGTGCTATGTATTTCTTCAGGTTTGAAGGTAATTTTGAGGTCATTTAAAGTTTACAATCTATATTATACGGAAATCGATACAGTGTCCCCGTACATAGAACAACTTAGTTATATACCATGCATCTTCCTTACAGCGCGGCTTGTTCACTCGTCAGCAAGACACAATTTAGAGTGAGTGAAAATTCCAATTAAATAACCTGGCAGTTAAAGGGATGTTTCAAATCATCACTTTTGCATCACCGAGAACTGACTTCAAGGCATAGTCACCTCTTGATTATGGGCGGGACGATGGGGTCCCACAGTTCAAGGCAACTCGAGGGTGACTGAGGAAGGAGAAGTAGTCACCGGCTTAGGGGTTTTGTCAAGTTAAAAAAAAATCCAAAAATTCGAGAAAAACTCGGAATTCCAATTAAATAGCTTGGCAGTTAAAGGGATGTTTCAAATTATCACTTTGCATCACCGAGAACTGACTTCAAGGCATAGTCACCTCTTGATTATGGGCGGGACGATGGGGTCCCACAGTTCAAGGCAACCTGAGGGTGACTGAGGAAGGAGAAGTAGTCACCGGCTTAGGGGTTTTGTTAAAACAGTTTTAAAAAAAAAAGTTTAAAAAAAATCCAAAAATTCGAGAAAAACTCGGACCCCACCCACCCGTCCCCCTACCCAATTTTTTATTTGTTTGGAAACATGTACAACAACAAAAAACAGAACAAAAACACAAAATTTCAGAAAAAACAAAACAAATCCGAGTTGGGGCTTGACCCACCCACCCATTTTCGAGTTTTTCTCGGATTTTTTAATTTTTTTTAATTTGACAAAACCCCTTACATGTACATCTCATCCAGTTCCGATGAGAGTAAAGTGTGTAGAAGCATCTTGTTGAAGCAATGTACAGCTTTATTAACTTTAATATACAGGTCCGTAACTGACTAAGAACAATAAGCAACCGCCGTCTATCCACTGTCCATATTTGTATATTTCACCTACCATGGGAACTATCAGATTCCAGTCTCTCAGGCACATCAGCCAAAGTTATCTCATTCGGTTGTCCATAACAGCCGTAGTCGTGCATAGCAATAGGTGGCACTCGGTACAAGAGAGAAAACTTATCTGATACATGATTAAGGCCACTATGGTTTTTTCCCTGTTTTAGATGAGCGGACGCATTAGATTTAGGCCCAGCGCGCGCATTAGATTGTTGCCGATTTCCAAAAAAAACAAATAATTTCGGGAGATAAAAAGAAGATTAAAGAGATAAAAGATAAAAGGGATAAAAAACATTTTTACAGCTATGTTTTTTTGGTGGTTTTTTTCGTCGCCCTCATTAACTTTTCCAAAAATAGGGTGAATGTTTTTTTTCTTAAATGATTATTTTTACCGCCCGACCTCATTAGCTTTTGGATTTTTTCTCAGAGAAATACAGTGGCCTATTAGATTTCTGGGTGTTTCTAGTTCTACGTGACAAATATATGATTGATAACACAGTCAACACTTTAAGAACTAAAATGCACTCTGTTACAATCAAACTGATCTTAAGCTTCTAAAATCATTATTTGCTGACAAAATGAACAACACAAAGCTCCAGAGATGGGCTAGACAGATATCAGAATTCGGAGCACCGATCAGATACCGTTGTGGCAAAATATGCACGCGCTGACATGCTGTCACGCGTACGCATTCCTGAGCCATTACCTGTGCTAGTTGTAGAATGGGAACGTCTTCTTGTTAGGACCAGCCGTAGACCGGTATCCTAATAAGTTTATTGTGCCTGACTTTGTGTCTTATTTAGGGGAAAGAGGGGTGCTGTGTGTGGGAAACGGTTGACATTCCTGTACACCAGTCGTTATGAACATGTGCAATATAACGTTTGAGATCCCTAGGTTAAGTACTTTCGTGTACAATAAGTCTTCAGAGATAAAGATATTCACGATTATATTTATGGTTGAAAGCTTAAAGAGTTTTGGCTGTAATAATGTTGGCCCAGCGTCGCAGACGGTGGCCCAACAAATTGGGCCAATGTATAGCATTATCCGGTGTACCCCCCTTTGAGCATACCGGGAGGTACGTTGAAACTAGTTTCAGCTTACCGGGGGGGGGGGGGGGGTACGTTGAAACTAGTTTCACCGTACCCCCCGGTACTCTGAAACTAGAAAAAGACTAGTACGTTGAAACTAGGTACAGCGTACCGGGGGTACGTTGAAACTAGTTTCAAAGAACCTTCTGATATTTTGAAACAAAGATCTTTAAATCACTCAATAAAGTTGAGAAAAACAAACAGCCTAAATAATCTTTCAACAAATCTTTCAAAAACAAAATTGAATAGGAGAGCTTGAAAACATTTTATAATTTGACAAAGAAGATGCGAGCAAGCCACATAAAGGTAAATGAAGGTTACTATGCAAGCTGTATACATTTTACTTTCTGTCGAGATTTAGGTATTTAAGAAGTCTACTAGTAACTATAGATCACATTCATTGGTCATTGGTAGGGCCATATGATTCACTGAGAGAGCAACTGTGAAAAAAAACTCTGGATTTAGTAGAATTTGCGTCATATATAGGAGGACCAGTGCCGCCGTTAAAACACAGCACTACATTATTTTCTTTGTCCGACCACTACATTCTAAGCAGGGAATGGATAGTTTTTGTTGATGAAGTACAGACCAATTATCATGCTATAATCGGTCAGGTGTGACCGCGCTGTTGATTATGAGGGATCTCCATGAATAGGTGATTATGGTCGGATGTGTTTTAAGTCAGTTAAAACCCGCGTTGCTCTACATTCTTAGCTGTGGAAAATGCCTCGGCCTGGGTCTTTTCCACAGCTAAGAGCTCTACATTCTTAGCTGTGGAAAAACCATCGGCCTTTTCCACAGCTAAGAATGTAGAGCTCCTCGGGCTTTATCCTATACTGCAAAGCCAACTGTCAGTCACAGCCTTTTGTCTCTGCACTACAGAAAGGGTGCACTGTCCAGAATGCTGATGGTAGCCCCAAGTTAAAAAAATATATCTTCTAACAGCAGGGGGGAATTTATTGAGATTACTCTCAGAATCGCCAATTTCCGAATTCTAGAATTATAGGTTATTTTAGCGTGGATGAACTCTCCGTGGAAGCTCACAATCTGTAGTCATCAACGGCACCAAATAAGAACCAGCAGATTTCCAGTATGGGGTTCCTCAGGGATCCGTCTTAGGACACATACTTTTTACTATCTACACATCACCAATTGGAGCTATTGCTAAGCGTCATAATCTTGAGATACACCTCTACTCGGATGACACACAAATATATATATTTTTTAAAACGAAATACTTTAAATCTCAAACAGAAGCATTGCGAGCCATCCAGGAATGTGTCTCTGAAATCCGATAATGGATGGCAGAAAACAAACTGCAATTGAACGATCAAAAAACATAATTTTTAATTATATGCGCCCCATGGAAGCGTGATTGTTTTCAGTTGGATGAAATCGAGATTGGTGATGCTAGAATTTCTTCCACGACGGACGCCAGGAACCTTGATGTTGTCATAGACAAATCATTAAACATGGAAAAACACATTCAAAAACTTTGCCAAACATCAATCGCTCAGCTTAGAAACATCGCTTGATGTGCGAAAATATCTGACACAGAATGCAGCAGAAAAGCTAATCCATGCCTTTATTACATCGCGACTAGATTATTGTAATTCACTTCTGTACGGTCTACCATCGTCATCACTTAAAAAACTGCAGAAGATCAAAAGCATGACAGCCAAAATACTAGCTCTCCGTCGGAAATATGAACACATCATTCCTACAAGAACTCCACTGGCTTCCAGTGGAGCACCGCATAACTTACAAAATTAACCCCCTACATACCAGCGCGTTATCTCTGATCTGAAGGAGAAGGGTATTTAGTTGTCCCTAAAACCCACACAAAAACATTTGGAGAGAGAGCCTTTTCTTTTGCTGCTGCTGTAGAATGGAGCAAATTGCCAAAGAAGTTGCGCGAAAACAATACCCTCAGTAAATTCAAGTCATACATCAAAACTTACCTGTTCACAGCGGCTTTCCGTTAAATTATCAATATCTGTGAAATGCCTCCGCGAAGATACACTTTTAAGCGGTTTTTAAATCTATACATACCCGTTTTTAATACATATTTTTTTACTTTTAAAAAAACGCTACAGTGACCGGACAATTTATCACATGTGAAGCGCCTATGATTGTGCTACAGATATATGGCGCTATATAAATGTTTATTTATTATTATTATTATATTAAACCGAAATAAGAAAAAAATATTACACACAGCCTCTGAGGATCATGAAATTACTAACAACTGGAATTTAGCTTGCTCAAAAAGCAGATAAATTATACGCATTTTGTTTCATGAATCCCAAGCAGCAAAGTGAGGTCATTTCAGCTTTCCCAATTGTAGGACCTTAAACCATTAAACAACATACTCTAATAAATTATTTAATACCAGTGTCATATCCCTACACTAAAAATCTTGATATTAATATTGCATTGCCCAGAATCGGAATAATATCATATTGTGAAAATTATGTTTACAATCCCATACTATGATGTCATATTAAGGTTATATTATCATATTCTGCCATTATATTGTTATTCAGTAGAAGGTGGTATGAAGAAACACGTTGAAAGTGGCCTTTCAAGACAGGTTCATTCTGGGGCATGGTCAAGTGGCCTCACACTCTTGATGTACCTGGCAAAATGTGATGGGTGCACCTGGCAAGAGTTGAATTTGAATTCACTAACTATTGATGTACCTGGCAAGATTTGAATTTGATTTCACTAACAGTTGATGTACATGGCAAGATTTGAATTTGATTTCACTAACAGTTGATGTACCTAAGAAAATTTTAATTTTAAGTCTCTAACTGTTGATATACCTGGCAAGATTTGAATTTGTTTCAACCATGACTAAATCTAGGTGGTCCGCGTTTCTCTTTGACACGCCCGATTCACACGAAACAGAAAACGTTGAGCCAATGTTGGTTTACTGTTGGTCCACCGTTTACGACGCTGACCTCAAATTAAATCAACATTATTTAATCGTATGTGATAGGTGGTGATGTGCTTCAGTTGCTTTATTTGTGCGCAGTTCAGCTCGTGTCATTTTATATATATATAGCTTAGTAGTTTAATATATACTTGCCTGGAATGTCAGTAAGAATAGCCTGAATTTGTCCTGTTTCCTGTATTTATTTGTTTTGACATGATTGACCCCAGGCCATGTAAATTGTTCACGCCTTTTAAAACCATTTAAGTATTCATCCATTACAAGCCGTGCGTTGTTGTCGCAATCCTCGGCTTGTAGTGGATAAAGATGATTAATTGCGGGGATCGTCTTTATATGTCAGATTCTGACGTATAAAGACGATCCCCGCACTGAAAAAATTAAAATATTTATAATAATCGTAGACCCATCAGATATGTATTCAAATGAACTGAAAAGAAATAACTAATTGACAGGTGGCAAAATCTCGAAAGGGGCCAAATAAGCAGTGTGGGATGGACGGAATGTTGGGGGTTGGTAATAATATCAACCAGTATCTACTACCTATACTAAACACATTTTAAGTGGATGAGAAAAAATTAATCGCTTATTACAGAAATACATAAAACAAAATGGCGGCTATTTTAAGCCTGAACAACTTATCTATATAGTCAGGTCGCCGACTGTGGAACATTGCAAATGTGTATATGCATTTTTTTGTGTGGATTATTGATGCATGATATGTCTCGATTGATATGAGCAAGCATGCCAGACTGGCAACTTTGCGCATTTTTAATCATCACTGAAAATTCAAAAGGGCCGCCGTCAACTCATAAAAAATCGGCGTATATATATACTGAGTGTGTGGTAGAAATTTGGGTATCAGAGTTGAAAATTGGCCTGAGTATCCCCAAATAGTCATATATCGCTCTCCGAGAATTTCTCATGAATCCTATGTCACGTTTAGCCAAAAACGACAAAAAGCAAAGATGGCCACCAGCGGATTAAAAAAAATAGATTTTCAACTAGTAATCCGATAAGCAAGTGTCTTTTCTGATGTCTCGCTGACGCGATCCACAACTTCAAGTGACTGAAAATTATTCAGATTTGACATAGTGGAGGCAAACTATTTTCAAATCTTGCTGATTGATATAATTTTTAATCTGTAACCTATTTAAAATGTGGTACTAATGTGCTAATAAAGAAAATATTTACAATCCAAGTCAAGCCTTTACCAGCAGGCATCGAAAATTTGTTATATGTGGATGACTTTGCTATTTTTTTGTAATTCAGCATCATGAACAGGCCTGCAAGTAGTTTCTTGTGAAAGCATGTTCTTCCCAAAAAACTTAGGGTGTACATTTATCTAAGAAAAATAGCTTACACGCTGAGCATATTCACAAAATCTCAATCCATATGGACAACCACTCCCTGTTGAATAAAATGTCAAATTCCTCAGTATTTTTGGGGAGTAACTTAAATTGTATACCGCACATTACATATATATTATTGAGAGAAGTATAGAAATCATTATATCTGCTGCAATTTATATCCAGCAAGTCTGTTGTGGTGACAGGACAACGCTACTAAGGGTGTGCTAGTCACAAATCAGAAACAAACTAGATTACGGCTGTATTGTGCATGGATCGGCGAGACGATTGCACCTGGATGTATTGGATCTGATCGCCAATCATATATGCATATTGCTTTACGTCGCTTTCTGCACAATCATGGCAATATCGCGACAGAAGGAAGACCGAAGCCGGGACTATGCCCTACTCTTATTTCGAATGACTTCAAGGGTTTTTTATAGTGCACAGTACCATGGGCAGCACTATGCACTACAGGCCTTTGAACAGTTTGGATCACTGTAGCCTATATGTACAACCACGATGACGAATATCCGTCCCGACCGGGATTTGAACCTGGTATCCCCAGGTTACAAGCCCCAGTCGATACGAATGAGCCATCGGGGCCGGCCAATCGCCAACCAAGTTTCGAGATTGTGCTCATTGATATTTAGAACCTCTCCTATTGACAGTTTTAAAGTGAAGACAGACAAAGACTCATTTTAGGCTCACCGGTTGAAGCTGAGCCTGCAACACTATATACAAAACCTTGACGGATATACGTCTCCAACAAAACTAAAATATTTTGATCTGTGGTGCCTTTACCTTTTTGAAACCCGCACTGGTGTTTAGAAAATATTTATACTATCATTCAAATGAAGGCTCTCTGATGCGAGTGCTGCGGGAATACCAACGTACTGACAATCCACTCAAAGAGTATGGCCAGACTCGTGGAGGTTTTAGCTTCTGTTGGATGGTTGTTGTGGACTAGTTGGTTAGTACCATGTCACATAGCATGCAACGACTCCCTAGTGAGCTGTCAAGGTGGTCAAAAAGTGATGCCGCTAAAAAAACATCTCAGTAGGGCACCAATAGTGAATATATATTGCACTAAACATATGTAGTAATTATGTTGGCGTGAAGAATGTCGTCTCTCATATCAATACATATGTAACCATTCATCAATGAGAAATACATGTACATTTTTTGTCATGTGTTATTTGGAAGATTTATTTCTGCCCAACTAGTTTTGTTGCCTCCTCATTGACTATACTTCTCGTGTAGTATACTACAAGAACGGAACATCATATGTCATGGTTATGCAGACCACCTTGCCATTGATGAATAAACTTCATATGTGTTTGCACAAGCATAGGTCTTGACCAAAAAGTATAGGGTAGATGGTACATACGCTACACGCCATTAAATGAGTGAACAAATTGTTATCATGTTATATAGTAAATAAAATGCCATTGGTATTGCATTCCCCGGATATGAAACTATATGAGAAACGATTGCATTCATATTTGCATTGTAAATTCTATGTATGCCCATTTTGAGTTTGCAAGATCCCGAGGACTCCAATTATATTTGCCAGGAATTGGTTCAGCGTCACAAAGTTAGTCAGAAACCATATATCACGCAACTATTGGACTACCTTTGAAAAAGTTATGTCTTACCTATGACCGCTTTTGACCATTTCTGATTTGAGACCGAAGTTGAATGTCATAGAATAAGGTTTCGAAGGTCACTGATGCCTGGAATGAAATTAGTGATACCAGAAATGTAAAGTTGTATTTTCAACACGACAACTACTAATAATGTTTTTACCTTGGTATGGTGTTTGAAGGTCATATATTAAGGGTTGTAGGTTCATCGATGCTTACCATTAGACACCTAAGATTATAGTAGCCTATTGATGCCAAAAAAAGATTTTGAGTCAGAAAGTTAGTCAGAAACGACATTCTATGGACCTGGTATTTATTGCGTGTTTCAATATTTGCGAATTTCAGATTTTGTAACTCTCGCGAAGTGTAGAATTCGCAAATTTAATATTATTTTGCCGACGATAATTTTTAATCATTTTCCACAAATTAATGAGAATATATATCTAGATTTTCCCACTTCGTGCGTTGATCCAACATTGGGAAATGGTGTGAAAGTTGAGTATAATAGCCTTGGTGACAATAATGTACATTGTGTACAAATCCATGCCCACCCTTTATAGTCAGGCCAACAGTACTACTATCAACAGCTACCTTTACATTGGGAACACTAACAGCCCAAAAGCATGCAATTCCCACGTGGTTCGTGTGCGAAAACTATAACAAATTAAAATTAATAAAATAATTGAACAATAAATAAAATAATTGAATAATAAATAAAATAATTGAACAATAATTAAAACAATAAATAAATAAATAAATAGATAAATAAATAGATAAATATATAAATACATAAATAAATAAATAAATAAATAAATAAATAAATAAATAAATAAATAAATAAATAAATAAATAAAAAAAAAAAAAAAAAAAAAAAAAAAAAAACGAACGAACGAACGAACGAACGAACGAACGAACGAACGAACGAACGAATGAACGAATGAACGAATGAACGAATGAATGAACAAATGAACGAACGAACGAACGAACGAACGAACGAACGCACGCACGCACGCACGCACGCACGCACGCACGCACGCACGCACGCACGCACGCACGCACGCACGCACGCACGCACGCACGCACGCACGAACGAACGAACGAACGAACGAACGAACGAACGAACGAACGAACGAACGAACGAACGAACGAACGAACGAACGAACGAACGAACGAACGAACGAACGAACGAACGAACGAACGAACGAACGAACGAACGAACGAACGAACGAACGAACGAACGAACGAACGAACGAACGAACGAACGAACGAACGAACGAACGAACGAACAAACCAACAAACAAACGAGCAAACCAACAAACGAACACACGAAAAAAACGCAGATACCCAGAACCGCAGAAACGCAGAAACGCAGAAACGCAGAAACACGTAAATATATATTTTTTCAATTTGAAATTATCATAACTGTCTCAGTCAGCTCTCCGATTCATTTGAATACCTTTGTTTTGGGTCTACGGCCATTACAAATATTCTTCACTCTTACAGTGCGGGGATCGACTTTAGTCGTCAGAATCTGACGTCTATACAGACGTCAGATTCTGACGTGCAAAGTCGATCGCCGCGCTGTAAGGGTGAAGGATTAACATGATTAGAAGGAAGGTGAGCTAAACGATAACACCAGTAAAATTTCGACCACATTTTGATAAATTATAAGGCCTGTTCAGGTAGCACGAAACATTTTGCCAATTTGATTTTGAGCTGGTTTGATGCTGGGCCAACGTCGTAGACAGTGAACCAACATTAAACCAACATTGACTCGTATCGAGTTAAATTTTCAGAGTGGCGACGGTTGGTTGAATGTGACCTTATAAATTTCAATTTATACAAAACTAACTTAGCGGCAATTTTGAGCTGTTAGTTACAATATGCAAAAACATTTACATCTCTCTTGTTGTTTGAATTTTAAATATTGTCAAAATACACGACGCTCTCACTATGGGATTTAAAGGCCACATGATCCTTCAATTTTGACAGAATATAATTTATTTTCTCAAATGTTTAATAGTAGTAAGGTACAATTAAAATACTACTTATTTCGTGTTCACAAAGTGAGTTAAAAAGAAAACATTATTTATTTCGCGTGCACGAATTAAATATTATTTTTTTGCAATTTATTTCGTTAGCATAAAATAAATTTATTATTTTTATCATATGACATCAGAAATGTCTACGAGATCTATCTTGTGTATGATATGATTAAATAATTCAACTACCATACGTTTAAATAATAGAAGTTCACAACCTAGTTTTAATGGTTGCAACAAACTTGTTTCTTGTATTAACTGTTGGCTCATTTTATATTTTACTCTCAAAAGTCATTAAATAAAATTAAAGGTACCAACATTAAAAAAATTATATGTTTTATTTGTGTAACTCTACATAATAAAATGTATGGATCGAAGTGTCAAATGAATTGAAATAAACAATGTTTTCTTTTTAAGAAAATCGCAATAAATCTCAGGAGTGAATATAATGGGTTGAGAACAATATACATTTTACCAATGTATTTCTCGCTAAATGTGGATAACAATTGTGTAAACAGGGCGTCCGAGTTTTTCTCGAATTTTTGGATTTGTTTTTAACTTGACAAAACCCCTAAGCCGGTGACTACATCAAATCCTTATGATACGCCATAATACCACACACACATCGCTCAGCTCACCGCTGCCTTTCACGCCAGAGTTCGGGGTTCGGTGCCCGGTCCCGGCGGTTTGAAAGAAACAAAAAATGTTTCTTCCCCATCCACGTGTGAAAGTTAGTATTGTGGGGAGCCTCTGTGACCGAGAGGTAGCGTGCTCGGCCTCAGACCGCCAGGGCTCGAATCTCGAATCCTGTGTTTGGAGGACAGTGTCATCTCAATCATCTCCAGGCCCAGTTTAGCCTATATGTGCACAAAGGTAGCCTAAAGCCCGATTCATTTCATTTACATCGCTCAGCCAAAGATAATCATAACATAATTTGTTTATGTTATGAATGCTAATCAGAATACATGTATTACAGTTATGTTAATAGTGAAATCACTCGATGTGTATTTGGATTGCTCTGATGAATTCATGACAGAAACGTGACAGAAGCGTGACGTCAAGATCGTCACTTATTGGCTGTTGGTGACGTAGTAGCCTCCTTTGAGACTTATAAGGGCTTGCGTTGAGCCATCCCAGGTGTAGCTCGCTTAACCTCACTGCCGAACAAAATATAGTAATCTGCATTTAGACAAAGCCACTTGCTTATGTTATCATGTACGTGTATATATTTTAGGTTCCTACGCATTCCAGAGTGTGTTTACTTGTAATTTTATTTTAAGTAGTAGTCATGTGTATTAACGAAATATCAAGTGCTTATTATTGCAAGGCCACTTAACAAGATTTTAGCTATATATGTCATACCATGTATATTGTCATATGATTTTTAGCATATTAACAATCTTGCATATACATTTATAATAGCTCTCTCATTTCTATGACACATAAGTCTGTAATGACTTTCTGTCAATATGTCTGTCAGTATGTTCGTTAGGCATCACATAGGCCTATTCTGTGAAACTCAATGACCTTGACCTCCTTTGTTTTCACCGAGCTGGCTAATACAGTGAAGTATGGGGGAGGGGGTCTTATATAAACTTGTTTTCACCGAGTGACGTCACTGCGTTTCACAGAATGGAGTATTGGAGTGGGGGTGTTATATAACCTTGTTTTCACCGAGTGAGGTCACAGCGTTTCACAGAATACAGGCTACATGGTTTATGCGTTTACTGCTTTCTCTATCAACTCTTCTTCTGTTCAGCTGTGTATTTCTATTTTCCATTCATTTGAAACTAAACTTGCTAACGCAACTCCCATCCTCAAATGACGAATAGCATCTATATTCAACATGAAGCCAACATCAGACCAACCGATTACGACTCTGCCCCAACATGACCCCAACATCAGATCAACCGATTACGACTCTGGCCTAACATGAACCCAACATCAGACTAACCGATTACAACTCTGCCCCAGCATAAACCCAACATCAGATCAACCGATTACGACTCTGGCTCAACATGAACCCAACATCAGACTAACCGATTACAACTCTGCCCCAGCATAAACCCAACATCAGATCAACCGATTACGACTCTGGCTCAACATGAACCCAACATCAGACAAACCGATTACGACTCTGACCCAACATGAACCCAACATCAGATCAACCGATTACGACTCTGGCCCAACATGAACCCAATATCAGACCAACCGATTACGACTCTGGATCAACATGAACCCAACATCAGATCAACCGATTACGATTCTGACCCAACATAAATCCAGCATCAGACCAACCGATTACGACTCTGGCCCACCATGAACCCAATATCAGATATTAAGATATTTGACACAATGTAGCGAAAAAACTTAATTCATATCATTGTTTAATTTAAATGGCACACCACTCTTGTAGAGTGAGATATACGTCAAAATCACATTTCAGCAGATATGTCCCCCCCCCCCCCCCAAATGGGTAGGTGTACAAAAGTGCCCCATTTTCAGCCCGTCCCGATCTCCGGCAATGACATAAACCATAGTTTGTATCTAGAGACCACTGGAAACTATTATTATAGACTTGTGGACACATGCTGTACCGCCAGTATCGGTATCTTTAAAATCATCTGCAATAACAGGAAAAGAAAGCCAGCAAAATCACCATCAATGACTGCTTCGATACGAATGGAACCAACGCAATAGTAGACGTGCATTCTCGTACAAGTTACGATATATCGTAGGCTTCTCATTGGTCAAGATTGCCGTCTCGACTAATCAGAAACCTACGATATATCGCAACTTGTACGAGAATACGGGCCCTGGTAACTACTGATGGGGATATTGCAAACGAAGTAGTCATAATAAGCAGCATACCCCCAGTGACAGGTGACACTGAGAGACAAGAAAGGGCTGACCTGGTGAACGCATCATTAAATGAAGTGTGCGACACAAAATCTCGAACCACATGTATTACAAAATGATGGTATTTTTTGCGTCGCTGATAATTCTTTAAATGACTTCACACTTCCCAAAGATGGCATTCATCTAAACTCAACTGGCACAACAAAACTTTTACATGAAAACTACACTATCAAAACATCCAGAAAGATGTGCTCAACGTGATAAAAAAATAAAGACTCAGCTTGCACCTGATATGGAAATGGCATGGTCTGAATGGCTGGCACACATTAACAAGGTAATTAAAAACAACGTGCCTAAACGGCTAGTCAATCATTCACGTGTTGTGCAAAGAACACAAGGCAAAAATGAAGGCCCACATGCGTGCTAAACGTACAAGCACCTAAGCAGCATGTGAACATTGTCGTCATTTTTGCGGAGCAAGACGAACGAAAGAATGTGAAATAAATATGTGTACTTTATAAATGAGCTGGAAAATATTACTTTTAACTCAATGCATATGCGGTAATTTTCTTTCATTATATGTATTAATTAAAGTATTTAAATACGTTCTCCAGCGAGAGGATTTTATCGGTGGGGGCTGACAAAAAGATATATAATATCTATCCAACCCCTTACCAACTCTACTATTATTGTATACAATATCACTGTATTATATGCAATACCACTGTATTTGTTATATAATGTTAATGTGATATGTACACTGAATAAACTATTTTTATTGTTATCAATTGGAATTTTCACTCACTTGAAGTTGTGTCTCGCTGACACCATTCACAAATTCAAGTGAGTGAACATTATTCAGATTTGATGAAATGGAGATCAGCGATTTTTTAATAACAAATAAAAAAACGAACTAATCGTGACCGTCGATTAACCCTTATAGTACGGGGATCGACTTTAGTCTTTAGACGTCAGATTCTGACGACTAAAGTCGATCCCCGCACTGTGAGAATTAAAATATTTCTAGTGACCGTAGACCCATGACATAGGTATTCAAATGAATCAGAAAGAGCTAACAAGGACATTTATGATGCTCTCAAGTTGAAATAAACCCTTTGGTCTCCATGATTTTACAAAATTATCCATGTGTCGTAAGGGTTAAAGGGTCATTTTGATGACTATGAATGTATGTTATTCACTGTGTTTCAGGAGACACTACTGGTGCGGTGACAATGCTTAAGGTTAAGCAGGCGGCATCTTGCGCTTGTACAACATGTAGGGAGACATGCGAATTGTAAAAGCGTGCCAGCTTGAGTCCAACTTGAGAGATGGAGACCGCAACCCGTTGAGAGTCATATCCACCATGCGCCTACGCCATACTAACATCTAGATGTTTCCTTGGATTCAACACATCATATATCTGATGTGCTTAGATCTGCTTAGTATTTAACAACATTTTTCTAGAATATTATTCTAATCTATCAATACATTATACTGTCTGTAATTTTTTATTTTTATGCTAATTTAATTGTGTTAAATTGTGTTAAATAGACCAAACCAAGTCTTTTTTGTTCAACTTGTTCATCTCGAGGTGTGAATTGCGTCAGCAATTCCATATTAAGACGAAAATGAGAATAAATTAAGTGTCGCATATGAAACAGAATCAACAAATTAATTGTACTCTCTATTTTATTATTTGAGCTAGAAACTTCAATAAATATAAAGGCATGACATCGTTACTCAAATCAGACGTATTTCAGCGCTGATGTTTGATTTCAAGGTCATTAAAGTCTCTAAATGTGTCATTGTCCACAGAAGTGTATGGTGAAGTCAGACAAAACTGCACTGTACACACATTTATAAACGAACTTGGAATTTTAAATTAGTTGGGCTCCACTGTTTTGAAAGTACAAAATGTTAGCAAGACCTCCGCCGCTAGCTAAATTTGAAGAAAACAATGTTTTGTAATTCGTCCTGAGCCAGGCAGGCTGTACTGCTAGCTTTTAATCTAGAATATATCACTTTAACCCATACAGCGCCGGGGATCGACTTTAGATATCAGCTTTTTACTTCTACAGACGTTAAATTATAGACATCTATAGAGACGGTCCTCGCACTGAAAGAATTAAAAATATAATGACCGTAAACCTATAACAAATATAGGTATTCAAATAAAGCGGAGAAAGCCATTTATGATGATTTGAAATTGAAAACCCCCACTGGTCTCCATGGTACACAAAAATTTCCGAGTAGTAAGGCTCACGTGATTCATGGAGCAGACTTGATTTGCCGGATTAATTAATATGTCAAAAGTACAGCGCGGTATACTTTATACATTATTCGTGAGTCCTCAACCCTTTTAAGCCTGAATTTACTATTGTCATCTTCATCCACTACAAGTTGCGAATTGCTGTCACAATTTTCGACTTGCAGTGAATGAAGATGATTTGATGTGAGTGATAAATGGAAGAAAATTACTATGTATTCGTAGAACAAATTCATCGAAATTTGCCTTCTAAAACCGTTAGCTGTGAAAAATCAAGCATGTTTTCAATGGTGTAAAATGATGCTTTAATGCATCGTGAGAGCTTAACCCTCTAACCGCCAAATTATTCAATCTGAATTTTCACCCACTTGAAGTTGTGTCTCGCTGACGCGATCCACAACTTCAAGTGAGTGAAAATTATTCAGATTTGACAAAATGAAGGTCAACTGTTTTCAAATATTGCTGATTGATGTCACATTTTATCTTCACCATGTTTAAAGGTGGTACTTAATGTGCTAATAAAAAATAAAAACCCGAATATATGCGGCATCGGCGGTTAAAGGTTCAATGCATCGTGAGGGCTTAACCCTTTAACCGCCAAATTATTAAATTGGAATTTTCACCCACTTGAAGTTGTGTCTCGCTGACGCGATCCACAACTTCAAGTGAGTGAAAATTATTCAGATTTGACAAAATGGACGTCAACTGTTTTCAAATATTGCTGATTGATGTCATATTTTATCTTTAACATGTTTAAAAAGTGGTACTTGATGTGCTAATAAAAAATAAAAACCCGAATATATGCGGCATCGGCGGTTAAAGGTTCAATGCATCGTGAGGGCTTAACCCTTTAACCGCCAAATTATTTAATTGGAATTTTCACCCACTTGAAGTTGTGTCTCGCTGACGCGATCCACAACTTCAAGTGAGTGAAAATTATTCAGATTTGACAAAATGGACGTCAACTGTTTTCAAATATTGCTGATTGATGTCATATTTTATCTTTAACATGTTTAAAAAGTGGTACTTAATGTGCTAATAAAAAATAAAAACCCGAATATATGCGGCATCGGCGGTTAAAGGTTCGATGCATCTTGAGGGCTTAACCCTTTAACCGCCAAATTATTTAATTGGGATTTTCACCCACTTGAAGTTGTGTCTCGCTGACGCGATCCACAACTTCAAGTGAGTCAAAATTATTCAGATTTGACAACATGGACGTCAACTGTTTTCAAATATTGCTGATTGATGTCATATTTTATCTTTAACATGTTTAAAAAGTGGTACGTAATGTGCTAATGAAAAATAAAAACCCGAATATATGCGACACCGGCGGTTAAAGGGTTAAAGGGTTAAAATAATCTCAGTTTGGTCTGACAACAACCCTTACAGCAGAATAGAACAATAACATAGAAAGTGGATATAATATACTTGTAGATCATGTTATTTTATTGTGGATGTATTACATGTGTGAATTAATAAAGGAATTTGGCTTCACTCATGTCCTATATTTATCTGTTTGTATTTTTCTACTATGTTCTTACTTGAAGGCAGACTAAATGAAAGAATACAAAAAAAATCAGTCATCAAATGAATAACGAAGTTAGAATGTAACCATGACCGGTAGTGTGTTGCATTTCTGGATTTCTGCTATTATTTCCCTTGTGGCTATATGTACATGTAGCCGGTATACAGCATAGAGAAATGAAGCTAAAAAATCTGTCAAATGTTTTGATGGGTGTTCACTAATGACCATTTTTTTAGTTACAGTGAATCACACAAGGGAAATCTCTTGGCTGTTGGTTTGGTCGAGAGATGTGGTAATGATATCTGAAGTATGCACTTAGCCGGAATCACAGAGAAGGATTGTAGGCTCCCTGTGGAACTCCGTGTGATATAATCGTGGTGGAGTAATTATAGCAGTACCTGGCTGAATGGTCTACTCGCGCGAGCGGCGCGAATAAAAGCACATTATTTAAGAACAGCGCTGCCTTATCCCTCACAGTGTTCATACTATGATTGCTGCTTTCTAGCAGCTTTTTCAACAATTTCTAGGAAGTGCTAATTCGTTCAAATTGCATTCAGGACATGAAACTCCTTTCACCTTGTTTTAACGCTTGGCCAACGGCTGAGATATAGGCTCAGCTCTAAAGCGATGTGGAAAGCCTGGTTCCGTCACGCTAAATAATGACTTTTGTCTTGCATAATGTATGCGGTTATCATGATTATGATCCATATGGCCTTGTCCTCAGGCTTCCGCGGCTTGTGCATCAACCTTTCCAAGGCGGACAGCCCTTTTAAGAGCTATCATTTCATACGTTTTTGACAACTGATATTTGGATTGAATTTATTATTGTACCTGCAGATCTCAAGAAAGGCACCGATTATAAACTAACAGGTTATAACAGAGCAATTATCATGGTAGGCCTATGGTGCTATAATCAGTCAGGTGCGACCGAACTGTTGATTATGAGTGATTTTCATTATGGTCGGATGTGTTTTAAGTCAGTTGAAACCCTCGGAGCTCTAGGGCGGGGGCCCTAGGGTGGTGGTTAACACCGCTGCCTTTCACGCCAGAGTTCGGGGTTCGGTTCCCGGTCTCGGCGGTTTGAAAGAAACAAAAAATGTTTCTTCCCCATCCACGTGTGAAAGTCACTATTGTGGGGAGCCTCCGTGACCGAGAGGTAGCGTGCTCGGCCTCAGACCGCCAGGGCTCGAATTTCGAATTTTGTGTCTGGAGGACAGTGTCGTTTCAATCATCTCACCATCCTCAGGAGGTTCTCCTGGCCCAGTTTAGCCTATATGTGCACAAAGGTGGTCTAAAGCCCGATTCATTTCATTTCATTTCATTTCGGAGCTCTAAATTCATAGCTTTGAAAAGGGCCTCGGCCTTCGGCCTCAGCCCTTTTCAAAGCTAAGAATGTATAGTGAATAAAGTTGTGTGTTGCGGTAGCGATACATAGCTTCAAGTGGGTGAACATTTGTGAATTAATAATTTTTGCGCTTTAAGGGTTAATCGTATATCAAGGAAGCCCATGTTATTTTTCTTTATAATGTATCTGAATAACTATTATAGAATTGATATCTTCAAAAAGGCATTTATTTCTTTTTCAAGGAACAATACTTTCATTAGTAATCTCCATTGTCGTTTTCACATTTTTTGCGAAATTCACATGTATCTGTAACAAAATGTTTGTATCGCATAAATCGCTAAAACATCGCCGATGTTTAATCCTTTCAACGCGGAAACTAATTTTGTACGTCCAAATCTGACGTCTACTTTAGACGTCAGAATCTGACGTCTATGGACGTCAGATTATGTCGTCTAAAGTCGGTCCCCGCACTGTAAGACTAAACAATCTCTAATGTCCGTAGACCCATAACATAGGTTTTCAAATGAAGCGAAAAGAGCTAACTAAGACTCTAATTATGATTTCAAATTAAAAAAAACCTTTCATCTCCATGGTTTATGAATTGCAAAAATAATTCAGCGTTGTAGGTGTTACTGTTAATGACGTTTTCTTGCATTTTAAAGGTGATCTATCACCCCTTATATGGTATGAATAATTATGTCCTTATATGGGGTGATTGGCTATCATGTGACCCTCTGAGTGGGTCACATGATAGCCAATCACCCCAATATATGGAGTGATTGGCTATCATGTGACCATCTCAGAGTGTCACATGATAGCTAATCACCCCATATATTGGGCTGATTGGCTATCATGTGACCCACTCAGAGGGTCACATGATAGCCAATCACCCCATATAAGAAAACACTTGTGCCCCATCTTGTGGCAACTTTGATTAATTTGTCACAAATTTATTCAAATGATATAAGGGGTGATAGATCACCTTTAAACCTGTATGTCACATGCATGTTTCCAGCCGCAGCGTGTTATGCGGGGCCGACATGCACAGAGCAAAAATATTATATTCTGGTTGCTGTTTGTTGTTCACACGAAGCACCTGATCGAAGCAGTTGTGCTGATACAGCTTTGAAGAATCTGTCAACTTTTGCGCATAAATATATGTAAGAAAATGTGTATAATATATTCTAGATATAGCTGCCCATTATAAAACGTCGACAATGTGCTGATTTACACAAATACCAAATAACCGCCACCGATAATAGACACAAGTCACCAATTTCATTATTTATGTACACAATAGTCCAAATTATAAAACATTATATCTAGCTTGACATTTATTGTAGCGTGCCTTTTGTCAGATGCTCTATTGTTGCATTATCTGATGGCTGATACAATCTCTTCTTTTGATATTTTGTTCGTTCTATTTAGATGCTAAAGCCATGGTCAAAAATTAAAAAAATGGAATTTTCTTAACTGTCAAAAATGATTATTTTACTATTAACAGATTTACGGATAAAACATTTAATATTATAGAAAGATGTATTTTATTCAGCATTGCTTGACTTGTGGATTAAAGGGTCTGGCCCAGGCTAAAAGCATCAACAAATCGGTGATTTTATTTTGGCTTCTTCATATGACCAAATGATGTAAACATGTCCATAGACTAAAACTGCAAAAGTTAAAAAAAAATTCTGCTGCGCATTCACCAGTTAGACTAGATATAGAGACGAAATTCACGTATTTCTAATTTTTGACATGGTTGTCAATAATTAGAAATCAGGAAGTTCGTCTCTATATCTAGCCTAACTGGTGAATGCGCAGCAGAAAAAATAAAAAACTTTTGCAGTTCTAGTCTATGGACATGTTTACATCATATGGTCATATTAAGAAGCCAAAATAAAATCATCTTTTTTTTATGATTTTAGCCTGGGCCAGTCTCTTTAACTATTTTCGCAAATTGGATGCCATGGGTACTGGACTTGTAGGCAAAATACAGCATTCAGGGATTTTAGAATTTTAATTTCTTATGCATCCAAAACACTTAGTTTGACATATTTTTTATAAAACATACGACAGTGATCGTGTTTGAACATGAAACTGAAATACGCTGTACAGTAGTTTTTAAATGAAATCTATATTGTCCCTGTACCTAATTTTATTCTTGTAATATCCCGAATTTAGTTGTTTTAAATATCTCGCAATATTATTACTAAGTACCATGCACTAGCAAAACTACAAACAGAATACCTTCGTAACACATTAGCCGAAGTATTTCAGAAGCGTAGAGTTTAATTATTTTGCTATTTAAAGCAGCTCCTTGAGATGACATCAATTTTCGTTTTTAATTCCGTACTGAAGTAGTGTATCCCACGGATCATGTTTTTATTTTTTTCAGAATTTTCATATTTTTAGAAATATTTTTAATCAACATTTCTATGAAAAAAGAAGTAACCCAAACAAACTATTTGTATACCTGAAGGACGATTGAATGTTTTTACAGCATTGGGCCACATGCTGATGGCATCTGCCCAGCGTTGGGTAGACAATCAGTGCTGCAGGTGTGTCCTCCCATGTCCTGACTATAAGACACCGATTAGCGGCGACTGGTCTGATCTTACCGTCTGATACGTGGGAATATGTGATGTTAGGTGCTGAATATTGCTGACTTGTTTTGTTTACATGGAAATATACGACCTGGAAATACAACTATTTCACTCTTTTTTGGTGCTTTAAAATTGTTTTTTGACTTTTTCGTATTTTCAGTTAAGATCAGTAGGCTATATAGCTTCATATAAATTAAATTTTCAAAATTGACAACATTGAAAATGTCTCATCCCAAGGGGTCCCTTTAAAGCGTTTGTAAAGTATTAAATTGACAGAACGTAAGTGGTACCTCCGGCCAATGATAGGGTTGTGCAGCCTGTCATATGATGATATTGGCCAATCAAATCAGTCATTCAGTCAGAGGCGCACAAATCCTTAGCATGATCATGTTTCATAATCCAGACCAAAGCAGGATCATCAACTTGGGCCGATAAGAAAATTATTAATATACCAATTAAATAAATAGGCCTATATACTCAATTAATTTGCGTGATCTAAATACAAGATTGCAAATTAAATCGGGGAAATCATATTAAATATATACGAGGCAACATTATCTGAAAGTATTGTTATTATTTATAAAGCCATAACCTTATCAACACTGGTTATTACACTTGCACTGTAAAAAATTTCAATTTCTGTTTTATACCATAATGCATGTAACGTGATTATTTTTCAGATAATAGATATTATCATTGCTGGCTACTCTCGTTTCCGTTGATTCTGTGTAAGCATGAGTGCTAGATTCAGAGTTTGAGCCATTCAGTCACGTGTGAATGTGGTGGGAACATCACCGGTGTGGTAGTCAGTCGTCTTTCCTGAAAGCCATGTCTGCCTTACGTCCGGTATAAGCATGATAGCAGGATCTCGTTCAGATCCCGCCACAGTGATGTCACCGTGATCTGGTGGCTGGGGCCAGATAGACAGACCTGGAGCCATTCGATGCGCATGCCCATTAACCCTTTGACCGCCGGTGCCGCATATATTCGGGTTTTCCTTTTTCATTATCACATTATGTACCACCTTTTGAACATGTTAGAGATAAAATGTGACATCAATCAGCAATATTTGAAAACAGTTGACCGCCATTTTGTCAAATCTGAATAATTTTCACTCACTTGAAGTTGTGGATCGCGTCAGCGAGACACAACTTCAAGTGGGTGAAAATTCAGCTTGAATAATTTGGCGGTTAAAGGGTTGATGGGATGAGAAGCATGCATATACGTGGTGACGTGACAAGATCCTGTGGCATTCACTTAGGACCACTGTGGTTTATTTGTCTGGATGATAGAGGTGAACCAGGCTTTCTGCCGTCATCCACTTAAATCAGACGGAGTTTAGTATTACCATGACAACAGAAATATACCGGAAGTCAAAATAAGTATACTCCTACTAACTTAATTATACTCTATCAGATTACACTTTAAACCAGTGAGAGTAATATTATTATTGTTCTATTTCAGGTTTGTCCAGAAAGTTT
>OZ024917.1:17886406-17958906 GCA_964017125.1 Flabesymbios commensalis
ATCTATTTATACTACATGTGAGCAAAACAGATGAGCATCGCAAGTTCAGTGTAAGATTCGCAATTCCAGCTCAGATTCAATTTAGCAAGACAAATGATCTATGTAACCTCCTTTGCAAGACCAGCCACAAATTACGCGTTAAGTTTACCAACGTTGCAGCTTCGATTCAATTTAGCAAGATCATCCACAAATTAATTTACACGTGTTATTCTTTTACGCGGAAACGAGGCTCTCACTATTCAGCTGAATTGGAATACCAATGTTTGATTAACTTAATAAATGCATATCATTTACAGCATACCTATGTCAACTGTTTGCCGAAAACGATACGTGAACTACATGGCAGAAAATATCAGGTATGTTTCATACATGTAGAATACTGGATTGACTCTATTGTGATTATAATAAAATGACAATTACAAATTTAACAATTTCGAATGCACTTTTTTACAACCACAAACAGAACTACATGTGATGAGCTAGTCCCTTTAGTACAACATAGATTAGACAGTATGGATAATGCATGGTATTATACAATATTTCACCATCTTCTCATCTATTTTAATTGCGAAATATGCTTCGCAATCTTGACTCATGTGTGCTGTTATAATGTGCTCATAGGTTTGTATCAAAGTATTAGTTCACCGTAAAATAATGTCAGGTTGTGGGTATACCCAGAACACACCGCACGGATGACGACAACCAATCACGGACTTAGAGACGCCTTAATATGTTTATAGTTGTTCAACAGGTGTCGCTTATCGTCTCGGCCGCACATAATACCCATCCCATAGACTTACATGTATTTTGACCCATACGCTCAGGCCTCCCAGCACTCTCAAAGTGGAGAAATGAAAATAACCATATAAATCATTAAATTACAGCTAGCGTGAGGGTATATCAGTGATATTCACCATGGAAGCTGTTGCAAAGAGCCGCATTTTCAAAAGAGGACTTATTCTTGAACTTTATGATATGCGCAAGTGAATTTGTGTGGTGAGACATTATCTAGAGTGGAGTGGACGAACCCTGTAAGATAATGAGGTAGACCCTACACAGGTGCCCAGTTAGTCAAACCCATTTTTTTCTTTTATTTTAAGCTGGGAATTGCGTGCTGCAATTTCCAACTTAAAATAAAATAAAATTCGAGCCACAAGGATTGAGTATATTTGCAGCTCTCAAACTATCATTGACCTTTCTCCCTTGCAATTGACCTTTTGACACCCAGACGCCGGTGAACAGTTTTCGTCCACTCTCACGCCGTCATAGTTGTCACAGTGTTGGGACACTGCTGTAGGAGAAGGTTATGACGAAAAAAACAATGCCTACGCTCTCTCGTATTCATCGGGACATCTCAGTAGGATCGTTTTACATTTTTACACAGTGCTTAGTTATGACAGCTGGTAGGCGCCGTACATGTTTTTAGGCGATGTGTGGAAATAAATGACCGTGCAAAATACTTACAATAAAAAACGCTCAGAGTGAGTGAATGTTGCCATGCGCTGTTTTCTGCTCATTGTGATTATATCGCCATTAGAAGGAAGGCCGAAGTCGGGACTATAATATATTACTATGACTCTTGTCATAACATGGTCAGTACTGTGAGTGGGGTAGATGTATGTAAAATCAGTCAGTGCGCTGTCTGTGATCATTTTCGCGAAAAGGTCGGTTTGTTTTGTACTGTTTGGCACTCCCGGAAGTGTTAAAAAATATGGCGGGAAACCCCGTTACAAAGTTGTTTTTCGTTACTTTTCGTTATTTGTTTCATTTAATTTGAGCTAGTGCCCAAATACTATGAACTATATTGCATTTAAAACACGATTTTGAAGATGAATCAATGTACCACTGAAATGCAGGTCCGATGCATCACCAAAATAACATGTTTTCGGTGTTTGATCATTTTTTTGGACATAGATGTTTCACTTAACTAATTAAATTTTTATGTGGCTTTAAATCTTGGGTTCAACCCCTTTGTATTGGTTACGACCGCCGGTTTCAGACAGAAAAATGATCAAATTTTTGTTGAGCCTTGTCAACACAGGCTGTCGCAATTTACAGTAGCCATTTGTATCCCTATTTACAACCACTTATCACAAATTATGTCGGCGATTTAACTTTGCAGTGTCCACAAATAGTTGAACTGAAAGTGTGCTCTGTATTAATATTTTGTTTGCCCCCCCCCCCCCGGGAAATTTTGAATCTCTCAGAGGTGCGATATCCAGTGCACTTTTCCCAGATTCACATTAGGTCTAATTAAAACTGAGATGCAGGCCGTGGCCCAGGCGAAGGTGAGTGGATTTCAGTCGGCGATAACATTTCTGGCCAAAGTTGTCACTTTCCACGAATGTTATCGTACTCCCACAGGTGTTATCGACCACAAGACTTGTACTGATAACCTCCTGTATCGACCAAAACTTGTCAACAACTCGTTCTGCGGTTGCGATTTTTTTACGTTAGACTGACGCTTTGTAGTCTAAATATTTCAATTATCAGATAAACATGTGGGTGGTCGTACGACAAAATGCATAATAGCACTGCTTTTTGGTCGATAAAGGCTCAGATCGGTACTTGCCGCCGATACAGGCACTCGCCTTCGGCTCGGCCTGTATCTGGCGACAGCGTACCGATTTGAGCCTTTATCGATCAAAAAGCAGTGCCATATGCATATCTTGTCAACTCTTATTGATTCTAATAAGCACCATCCAGTTAAATTGCTAAGACCGCCGGTTAACCGTTTTTATAACAGAAGTCACTGAGCAGCAACAACAATCTGTCACATCGGACTCTGACAAAAAGTACGACATTACAGAATCTTAAGGCGACAATAATTATACTTTTGTCCTGTGGAACTAGCCCGCTCTGGGAATATGACCGTTGATTTCTGTTCCCCATTGTTCCATTAAACAAGTTGTATTATTTCTAAGACGGCCTAATTATATTGACAGAGAAATGATATAATTTGTCACGTTAGCGTTGAAATCCGTGGCACATTTGCAAGCCGTTTCACGACGTCGTCTTGCAGTTAGGAACTTTTAACCCCATTTGCTTAATATACTGAGTAAGATCCTGAAGTCAAGGGTGAGTTTGAGCTCTTAATTTTCCTCATTTAATACAGATTTTGAAGTTAAATAAGTCTCTTAACATTCTAAGCAGCATATAAGTATACGTAGATTCTGAATAAAATATTTTTTTTGCAGCGTTTTCACAGCAAAACTCGCATTAATTGAGAAATGAGTACCGCTCCCCATTTACTTATATTATCGCCTACAAAACTTTATAACATAGATGGTCTAGCCACCACTCAGTAGTTTATTTATCACATTGTGAAAATTTATTACATCATTTGTGGCGTAGGTTAGGCTATGTACTTTATTTTACCACTTGAGATGAATTATGTGAAGTTTTGGAAAGGGGGAGGGAATTGGTATTATTTGGCTTGATTGACATTGTGGCATTGACCATGGCATCGTCAGTCACAGTGACACAGGATCTTGCTGACCCGGTTCAAGTCTTAAGATCCTCGCCCAGTTTCATTATCAGAAATATTTTTTTTTAAATCCAATTTAAATACGACCAAATTCTACATGATCTGGACTACCACCCCACAGAGTTTCACAGCTCTAGAATTTTTTAAACTTGGTCATTTCATACGTTCCGGATCATACAGTCAGTCCCAGGATCTTATCACTTTTTGTCGACCCGGTTCAAGTCTTAAGATCCTCGCCCAATTTCATTATCAGAAACATTTTTTTTAAATCCAATTTAAATACGACCAAATTCCACATGATCCCGACTACTACCCCTTGTCTTGCCGACAACACTCGGAATAAATTGCCGATTTTGCAAACCGGTTTATACCATTGAAATAGAAGCTTTCATCACACGGTGCAGACTGACTGAAATAGCGTGGCTTGGCCAACCTAACTGCGGAAGATGAGGCGAGAATGTATTGATCCATCCCTTCCAACACATTACTCCCTCGAAAGCTTCAATCATTTCAAGGAATCTTTGTCGTATTTGTCAGTTACATATATAATACCATAGGCAATTAATCAGGTGTTTTAATCAGATTCAAAATAAATTATCAAAGTGCTTCCCTCGCAGCCAGAGTGACACACTGACATGTGTGTCAATATACATGATGACACGCCGGCTGAAATGAATGTGGTTTTAAAGGTGATCTATCACCCCTTATATAGTATGAATAATTTTGAGACAAATAAATCAAAGTTGCCACAAGATGGGGCACAAGTGTTTCCTTATATGGGGTGATTGGCTATCATGTGACCCTCTGAGAGGGTCACATGATAGCCAATCACCCCATATAAGGACATAATTATTCATACCCTATAAGGGGTGATAGATCACCTTTAAGCCTCGATTGTGTACATATAGGCTAATTTTACTTGAACCTTTGTGCACATATAGGTTCATTTTACTTGAACTTACCCGAATAAGTCTAGTTTTTAGGTGAAATACATATTTATTAATGTTTATTTAGTAGCAGAGTTTACACATGTTTGCATTCATATTGCATGAATCAAGAAAAAAAGATAATCCCTGTGAAGTTGTGGCTCGCGGTCGCGAGAAACAACTTGAAGTGAGGAAAACATTGTTTCATCTGTAGCATCAACATTATTTGTCCTAAACTTTATTACAAATGGACGTCGCTGTATCATGAAGTAATTTTTTTCAAAATTGATTCTCATAGTTGAAATGATAGCCGTGTCCTTTTTTTCGATAACTAGGAATTTTTTTGAAAAATATTCATAACTTTTTGTTTTAGTATTTTAGATTTTTAGTATTTTAAAATTAGTTATGTGATCATTAAATTTAAATTTTAAATGACGTCATAAATAATTTTTACGAAAGCCGCGGGGAGGTACCTTTTCGCATGGAGTGCCACAGACATTTAATCACGATGACATATTCGCGACAAACACATGAGGAAATTCCGAGCTAATTAGGTAATTATCGATGGTATGCCGACCAATTTGTCATTTTAATTGATACATGTATTACATAGTGATTGCCAGCGCCAGCGCACTGTGGCCCAGCACTGGCTCATAGTTGGAGCCATTGC
Source organism: Flabesymbios commensalis (assembly GCA_964017125.1). Lineage (NCBI taxonomy): Eukaryota > Metazoa > Annelida > Polychaeta > Terebellida > Flabelligeridae > Flabesymbios > Flabesymbios commensalis. Next base: position 17,891,490 of record OZ024917.1, read on the forward strand.
TATTGACAATGGGATGGATGCCTTTTATATTTCATCCACCCTGAAATGCGTTTCATCATTATTTTCATTTTCTGTGAGGTGGAATTTTTTTAGCAATTCCACCTCACAGAAATTGAAAATACCCGTTTTTATAATTTACCCATATAAAAAATACAAGATTGGAGATTCACACCCCTTGATTGAAACCCTTTCACCTCTGATCACTACTATAGACGTTTTTAGTTTGTTTTATTAACAAGTTAAATCACTGTAATCGGGGATTAAATTAGTATTTGGACATCAACATTTCAAAATATTTGGTCTCAAATTAAACAAATTCGAGTACTTTTCACCCTTTTTAAATTGTGGGTCGCTGTGGCGAGACTCATTCTTAGGTGGAGGGGGGGGGGTATGATTTAGTTTCACAGTTGAATGGGTAGGTTCATTTCCTATGGAAGTAATTTTAAGCGAAATATAGTTGACGCTAGCAATCAAAAGGTGCTGCTGAATGCAACTGGTAATGTCAAAGGTCACGACAGAGTGCATCTCACAGCATCACTAGTCACACATAAAACAGGGCCAATATTATTCAGTTGATAGCAAGCAAGTATTAACCAATAACATGTGCTCTACTTGTTGTTGTAATTTCTATTTGAAGCTAAAATTTCACTGCCAAAACCAACAGTTCAGATTTTGGTGACAATTATTATTTTGTTAAAATAAAATAAGTCGAAATGTGTTTTTTAACTCATATCAGTCTGGCCATTTAGACGTCTGGTAATTTTTGTGATTTTGAGACTTCTTCTCCTACTTCAAATATAAATGTAGAGTGGTGGTATATGCTTGACCCATAAATCACAGGAACATACACACAATATATAAACAGAATACACCTTATTAAATTGGCCAATGTGATGTTGATATGCTAAACGGATTAATATGCCAATTAGATAGTTAAATCTCAAATTTTGGGTAAAAAATAGGTATTTTTGAGATCCATGGAATTAAATATTACAATATTATGTCAATTCACACAGAATATATCAAAATACATCGAAAACAGTTCAAAGAAACATTCAATAGACCTAGACACACACACACACACATTAATAAGGTAATATAAGTTATCACCATGGGAATTAGTTCTTCATAGGAGCATATAACTCACAACAATGCCATGAATGGAGACGCTAATATCCAATGCAGAAGCAAAAAGCAGGAACAGCTAACTTGAAAAGTAAGCAGTTTCTGCTGCTTGCTTTCGCATGCCAGTGCTTTGACACCTGAATCCATAATAGCTACCAGGCCGAGTCGTTTCCGGCACCAAATGCATAGATGACAGGACAATATAACAATGAAATCTCAATGTTCTCAACTACCATTATTATGCATGTAATATACAACATAAATGACAAGGCTATAGCAACATACTCAGGCCTTTCAACTAAGTTTGTGTTTAAGGTAAGTACCAAAATAGAAGTAATGAAACATAAACAATGTGATTATGTATTAGTGGATTAGTGGAAAACAAAACGTCGAGAAAACGCTCGACTGACACAGATAAGGCAATTTCACAAATGTTTTTTTTGCTAATTTCGTCAGTCAGTCCGGTGAGATCCCACTTATTAGCCATCAACACACAATTTCTTAAATCAGCGAGCAATTGTTGACAAATTTGTCGCCAAGACGATTTTTCTTCGCCAAAAAATCAGCAACTGATTGCCGTGTGGTGAGATATCTTTTTTAGGGGGCCACCATTCAATATCCAGGGGTTTTTTTGAGTTTTTGTCGCGGTTTTCCTAACCTCGGCTAAAAAAATCAAATTTTATTACATGATTATATAGAACAGTTTTTTTTTTATTTCTTTGAGCCTGCGCAAAATGATTTATTTAAAAAATACACCAGTTCCCCCCCCCCCCCTCTGGAGATGGTGGCCGGCCCCCTTAGTCTAATCGCGCTCGTTTCTGTATTTTTCCGAATCATTTGTCACAGAGCAGGGTCTGTATTCTTGTACAAGTTACGATATATCGTAGGCTTCTGATTGGTCGGGATGGCCAACTCGACCAATCAAAAGCCTACGATATATCGTAACTTGTACGAGAATACGGCCGCAGGCTCTGAATGATCTATCCGTTTGATTGGTGGACATTTTTGCTGGAGTGTGCTCTCTTATTTATATGCTTTGAAGCTAGTGGTCAGTTGGTCATCATTGGGATTGACCACACGTACTACAGATATACCACAGACAATTAAATACAGAAGATCAGCTTTTAGCACTTATCCTGCTGATCACGACTATTTTTGTTTTAGCTTGTTTTAAGTGTCGACTAAATCACTGTTATTGGGAATGAAATTTCTGTCTGAACATTATGATTTTCAAAAAATGTGCTCAAATTTAACAAATATAAATAATTTTCAGCCACTTGAGGTTGTGGGTCGCGGTAGCGAGACACAACTTCAAGTGACTGAAAATTTAAATAAATCAACTTAGCAGGATGAGGGTGAACAAGCGCAGCGGAACTGCCACAGCTTGATGTGGAAGATATACAAAAAAACGGTTTATAAATACAAGCCAATTTGTTATAGGTGATAAATTATCTACTGCCGAACGTGAGCACACAGAAATATTTATGTATGAATAGAAAAATGTATGGAATCTTTGTGGTTTTTTACTTCTTTTAAATACAGTATAAGGTAATGACTAAAAAAAAAAGAATCAATTCAAAGGCAACCAACAGTAACTGGGCGTATTACTTTGGTGGAGAGTTTATCTCGTGTAAACCTGGGTCCGCATTATCGTACAAGTTACGATATATCGTAGGTTTTAGATTGGTCGAGATGGCCATCTCGACCAATCCGAAGCCTACGATATATCGTAACTTGGCCGATAATACGGGCCCTGATCCTAAAAAACTCCAGGTTTTCAAGATATCATCTGGTTTATAGTTGGGTTGCTTTGAAGAGATAAGCCCCCATCAAAATATAATGGGAATTGTCTGATTGATTGTAAGCAGCGGCGATAAAGTTTATTGCACAGGCGATTCACATAGCAACTCTATGCAATGCTAAAATGCAGTATCTACTTGGTTGTAAATAAAAGAGATACTGCCATTTGGCTTTGCACGGCAGAATTACTTTCCTCTGAAGATAAACAGGATGTATGCGTGGAATGGCTTGTTTACCCTGAAAACACGAGAACTTGAACAAGATTGTTTTTATGCTAGGTCAGCGTCATAAGCGTTGTACCGACATTAATCGGGAGATCATCTCAGGCTGGCGGGTGATTGTCACAGAATTTAGATTTAAAGAACACATTTTTGAAAGGTGAGCTATCACCCCTTATATAGTATGAATATATTTGTGACAAAAAAAACAAAGTTGCCACAAGATGAGGCACAAGTGTTTCCTTGTATGGGGTGATTGTGGGATATGGGGTGATATGGGGTCATGTGACCCTCTGAGAGGGTCACATGATAGCCAATCACCCCATATAACGACATAATTATTCATACCATATAAGGGGTGATAGATCACCTTTAATATTAGTTTACTGTCTTTTATTGTATGTGTATGCCTATCTCGCTGAATTACTAGCATTCATGCTTACTGTACTTTATTTTGAAAGGCACATAATCATGATGATTTAAGTAAGCAGATACTGCCATTTCGCTTTGCAAAAACGTATGGTTAACATACTACCTAGAACTGACAAACAGTAAAAACGATGACATGGTCTCCACTGTTTCACTCAATGCTGCTTTAATGTTGGTCCAGAGTTGCAAACGTGGGCTAATATGAAACAAACATTGGGTTGTAATTAGGTGAACCTATTCCCGTCTGTAATTACTAATTAATCGTTTACACCTTACAAATAGTAAGAGACAAACAAAACACCAAACTTTAGGTTCAACTTTAGAGACAATGGTCTAATATTAAACCAACATTGGCTTAACGTGGTACGGTTCAACGGAAGTAATGGGTCTTCTCTAGAAAAAAAGTACTTTAACCAATATTAACTGATTAACTTGCCAATGGTAGATAACACTTTTTTAAATGTTTATTTTCCTCTTGCATGATTGATTACAAAAAAACGAGGGCTATTTTTTAGACCGTTAATTCACATGACATCATCCGACTGATTAAGTATAGAATGTCTAGTTCTTCACATAATCTGCAAAACAATGAACTGTGAAAAATGTAATGTTCTGGAGCGCCTAAGTGCTCGGTGATATGAGCTCAGAGGCGCGACAAACCATCCTCAGTTATTAAACTCACTCACATCCGTTTGCAACTTGAAGGCTTGCGTAAGGGATGTATACAACTGACTGACTGACTGACTGACTGACTGACTGACTGACTGACTAACTGACTGACTGACTGACTGACTGACTGACTGACTGACTGACTGACTGACTGACTGACTGACTGACTGACTGACTGACTGACTGACTGACTGACTGACTGACTGACTGACTGACTGACTGACTGACTGACTGACTGACCGACTGACTGACTGACTGACTGACTGACTGACTGACTGACTGACTGACTGACCCGGCCGGCCGGCCGGCCGGCCGACCGACCGACCGACCGACCGACCGACCGACCGACCGACCGACCGACCGACCGACCGACCGACCGACCGACCGACCGACCGACCGACCGACCGACCGACCGACCGACCGACCGACCGACCGACCGACCGACCGACCGACCGACCGACCGACCGACCGACCGACCGACCGACCGACCGACCGACCGACCGACCGACTGACTGACTGATTTGATGGATGGATGGATGGATGGATGGATGGATGGATGGATGGATGGATGGATGGATGGATGGATGGATGGATGGATGGATATAAGGATGAATGGATGGATTGATGCACTAACGAGCCAACGAACAGCGTAACGAGAAAAATAAATTGTACCACGACAGTGAACCACCTGTGGGAGCTTACAGCAAAAAAATGGGTAGCAAATTCACTCTTAAAATTTTCAAGCCTGAATTTACCATTGTCTACTACCATTCATCCACTACAAGCCGCGAATTGCTGTCATAATTCTCAACTTATAGTAGATGAAGCTCATTTGATGTTGGTAAAAAATTAAAGAAAATTGCCATGTATTAGTAAATTAGTTTCATGGGAAATTCGTTCTAAAACTCTTTGTTGTAGGAAAATTAAGAAAGTTTTCACGGATTTTAAATAATGCTTTAATGCATCGTGAGGGCTCAAAGGGTTTAAACGCTCAGTTATAAAATTTAAATTTCCACCCACTTAAAGCTGTGTTCCGCTACAGAGACCCACAACTTCACGTGATTGGTAAATACTCACATATTGTTTATTTTGCGACCAAACATTTGCAAATCTTGATGTTTAAACACTCAAATGTTGTATTCACAATAACAGAAGAAGCAGAAAATGCAGGAGAAGAAAGGAACTTTTATTTCACAATTATTATACTACAATTTGCAAGAGTGAATGATAACATGGAGGTCACCTGGTAAAAATAATTATAACAATGTAAAAAACATTTTACATAATAAAAATATTAAAATATTAAAATATTGAGATCTTCACAATTTATCAAAAATATGTGAGAAAACATATCGACTTTTAAAATAGGCTATGATTATAACCATTGGGCAGCCAAATGTTGACAAGTAACAAGTACCAAGTAATTTATTCTGATGGTCTTCTTTAGTAGAAGACAAGACAGAGTTGCCAGGAAGGCACATGACATAGTATATACAATATTCACATTTTGCAATATTAAAATTTACATATTATTAATTTGACAAGCATAGCCAGTTTTTTTCAAGTTTTCACCCTTAGTTTGATAAAAAAGTTCGTGTAGATAAAAGGTTGAAGGTCTTCTGTAATATTTTGAATTAATAACGTTTTTACGTTCTTCTTTGAAGGTAGGACAACAAAGTAAATAATGAAATTCATCACCTATATCTGTTTCACAAAATTGGCACATACGCATATCACGAAGGACTTGTGACCGAGCACCGGCCTCTATGGGTAAACGGTGATTTCGACATCTAAACTTTGTGAAATATTTCCTCAGTAAATCTGGTAATTCATTTAAATAATTTTCAAAGCCAACGATGTTTTAATGATACGATAAACTGTGCATTTTCCTCATTGTGATAAAGTTTCGTGCCATTTTTGTATAAACTGGTCTCTTAATCTTATCTTTACTGACTGCTTAAATACTTCGATAGAACAAGGTGATGATTGATTCAATCATAATCCAGAAAATCCGCAATTATTCAAAGTTGTCTTTACAGTTTCAATCCATTCAGATTTATCTAATGTATATAACAATGAGTAGATTGTGCTAGATATCTTGTGTTTGTCTCTAGAACATAATCGTGCCCAAAATGTTAGCATACGTGATTTAATATCAATATCTAAGGGGGTTGCACCCAATTCCCCATAAACCATCATAGAGGAAGTGAACTTATTTACAGATAACACATATTTAAAAAATCTAAGCTGGAGTCTTTCAAGTATGTCACATTTTTCGCTGCCCCATACTTCAGCTCCGTACAACACTACTGGTTTAACAAGTACATTTAAAAGTTTTAACATTATATCCATCGGGAGAGATAGATTTCTGGATCTTTTAAGTAGAGCAAACATAGCTCTGCAGCCTTTTTGATATAAAAGTGATTTTGCTATTTTAAATTTGGCATTGTAGTTAAAAACTAGTCCTAAGTAGTTGTATTCCTCTACAGTATCCAGTATAAAATTTCCAAAGTTATAAATATGGTGTCTTCTCAGTTTTCCTCTGGAAAAAATTATAATTTTGGTTTTATTGACATTTATGTGCAGGTCAAAGTATCACAATATTGTTTTCATTTCATCCAATGATGCTTGTAGGTCTTCAGGGTTTTCAGCTAGTATTACTGTATCGTTAGCGTACAAAAGTATATAGAGTTTAAAATATGTTACAAATTCTTCATAAAGATGCTCTCTTTGCATGTTTTCTATGTCTTTTAGTCCGTTGCATTTACGCGATATGAACGACTTTAGCTCGTGTAGATAAATGGAGAACAGAAGAGGAGACAGATTGTCTCCCTGTCGTACACCGATGTTACAGGTGAAAAAAACTGACTGCGCCTCTGACAAACATAGCAATTATCAATAGTGTAAAGCATCTGAGTATTTTTTAAGGATATTTATTTTTAAAATATATTTCTACAAAATTTGTCAAACGAATGTGTAAAAATGTTATCAATAATATTAGAAGAATTAGTGTTGACTATTTGAGGCGCAAAACAACCGTTTGTGTCGTAAATATCGAAGATTTAGACAATGGCGAGTGTTGTAATTGTGGTAATTACATTTTCTGGGCATATTAGAAAAATCGAAATAGTATTGAAATTGATTATTTAATAATTTATTGTAAAATTTAAGCTGATTTTAATGAAGAATGTCATGAATTTCTAATATTTATTGAAAAATAAATAAGCAATTTGCTCGTGAAAACCTAGGACTTTTATCACTAATGTTAATGGCCCGTCTTTGAAGTAATACATGTTTCGACTCATAGCCCCTGTCTATTAGATAATAACTAAGTTGAGATAATATAAGTTAATTAAATTACTGAGTAAAATATTCTGTGGTGGCAACATTAATTTTAACTTGTTCATAATCTTAATAACATAATTTATTGATCAGCCCAAGCAAGATGTTTATTTAATGTTAACCCCCCCCCCCCAAAAAAAAAAAAACATTATTGAAGCATTGTAAATATTATTATTAATATTAATGTTGGGCATTGTTACTCGTCTTTGACGTTTAAAAAAGCATAAATTTAGATTTATTTGAGTTGACTGACAGCCTATTCAGCCACCCACATTTTGTCTAATTCTTCGCTCAGCAAAACATTATTATTTTCCTTATTATCAAAATTATAATAATCACTTAGTTTGGAGAAAGTGTATTGTCATCAGCATACAATATTATTTTAATTATGTCGCTTGCATTTGTAAAATCATTTAGGTATATGATAAATAAAAGTGGACCAACAACATATCCTTGTGGCACTCACGTGGTGGAACAGTGGCCTGGTGTGAGGGGGGCATTATCTGCGTAGTCGACTGGTGGATGATGTCACTATACACACCGTGTTTGGTATTACAGCTTCGTTTTTTCCAATATACACTGATTTCTGGCTTGACTGTAATTATGGCTTAAAGTGACTGTTTTTACCTGTTGACAATATGCTATCATAGGTACCCACAGTTAGATATAGATAAGCATACTCTCTAACTAAACAAAACACAGTTAGTAGTTAATGTATTATTATCATTAGCCAATATGGTTTTAGAAAAGAACATTCAACGAAGCTTGCAGCTCTGGAATTTGTAGACCGATTAATTTATAAACTGGACAATGGTTCAGTTCCCATAGGTATTTTTATTGATCTTTCCAAAGCGTTTGATACCATAAATCATAACATTTTGCTACGTAAACTTGAATATTACGGAGTTGAAAATATTACACACGATTTTTTCTACAGTTATTTGTCAAATAGACAACAATATGTTGAGATCGACTCAGTAAAATCTAACATGCTGCCCATCACAACCGGTGTCCCTCAAGGGTCTATTCTGGGTCCACTCTTATTCTTGATATATATAAACGATATTGTTAATTCCAGTGATTTCTTTCATTTTATTTTGTTTGCTGATGATACGGCTTTCATTAGCAAATATGATATAAAGAACAATAAGGATGTTCTTATTTTAAATGCTGAATTAGAGAAAATTTATATATGGCTGTGCTTGAATATGCTTTCTATAAACATCGCTAAATCAAATTTCATTATATTTCATAGTGCACAAAAAAAGAGTTTTTATACCGAACTTAAATATAAGTAATACTCCTATAAAACATGTCAAAGATTTTAACTTTTTGGGATTAACTTGAAATGAAAATCTAAATTGGACAAGTCATGTTTCCAAGATCGCAAGTAGAATTGCCAGTAAGATTGGCATTTTAAATCAATTGAAACATGTGCTACCACAGAATATTTCACTCTTGCTATATAACACTATTATTTTACCACATATAAACTACATGATACTTGTATGGGGTCATCACCATAAAACCATAACACAGTTACAAAAAAGAGCAATACGTGTAATTACATTAAGTAAATATCTCGCCCACACGGAACCCTTATTTAAAAATCTTAACATACTTAATGTGGAAGATATTTTTAGACTCCAACAACTTTAATTTTACTATCGATTCATTAATGTCACCCTACATGATTATTTTCTCTCATTATCTTTCTCAGGAAATACACACCAATATAGAACTAGAAAGAGGCATGAGTTACAGCCTATTCGAATACATCATGAATTTGCTAAAAAGAGCCTTCTATACAGTATTCCTGTTATTATAAATAGCTGCCACCCTAACCTGAAAGAAAAAATCTACACACACAGTCTGTCCGGTTTTACACATTCCTTTAAGCACATAACCATAGAAAATTACAATATTCACTGTAGTATTGAAAATTGTTATGTTTGTATGAATAACTAAATGGCCTACTGCACATTTGTTTGGACGGTTGGACTGAATTAAGATCTTTTTTGGGTGTTATTAGCTGATTTTACCAGATTTTTCAGGATTTTGGAGTTATTATCATTATTACTATTATTTATTATTGGATTAAATATCGGCGTATTTTAAACTTTGAATTATGTTAGCCATGTTAGTTTTTTGTTTGAATACCGTTCTATACATGGTTATTCAACTCAATTTCGCTAATTTTACTGCCTAAAATGCACTTCGTTTTTCAAAATCATGCATTACAAATCAGGTAACAGGCTGGTTAGATGTTTGAACCATCAATATATATATATAGATTTCTTCTAGGAATGTTCTTTACTATTGTCAAACTGTTACATTAATATGCGTTAGGTACATCTGTACCTACTGGGCTATTTTTCAAGGGAAATTAAGATTTATCTATCATTTTTCAACTTCAAAATTGAGCTTTAATTTGTTGTGCTTGCTCATAAATTATGAGTCCTGGTAAGTAGATGGTTAAATGTGTCAACATTTTTCTTTTGTGTGTCTTATCCACAGCGAGGCATTGTCCCGCTTTTGTTTTAGTATTGTGGTTGAGAGTTCTTCACTTCACCTTCAGCGTGTAGCAGCATTTGTAGGCCCCGTGTAAGCATAACCCGGCGGACGCGAGGCGTGCGGCCGGTGTTGCTGCAGTGTTGGGCCAGCGTCGAAGACAATGGGACAACATTGTACCGACATTGGCTGGACGTTCTCGTGTTTTGCTGGGGAGGCTCTGGGCCTGTGCCGGCGCGTTGTTGGGTCATCGTCGTAGACGATGGTCCAGCATTTGTGAGTTTGGCTCAGGGTTTTTGCTTGCTGATGCCTGCATTACCCGGGGGATGCGGGCATCGGACCGATGTTGTTTTGTTGCTGGGCCGGCGTCCTAAACGTTGGCCCAGCAGTGAAGCCGCTTTGGGTCGTGGTCTGAGTTTTGCCGGGGGATCTGCTCTCGATATTTTCATATGTGGTGCCCAGCGGACACGACACGTTGAATCGATTTTGGTGTGGCGTCGGTCCAGCGTCGTAGAAGGTGAACCAACGTTGGTTCGGCGTCGCTCGTCTGCTGGGTAGTTCTTGCATAGCACATAGGCCTAATATTAACTTAATAAATGCCGTGGCGGCCGCAGGACATTGCGCCGGTGTTGTTTTGATGCTGGGCTTTTGATTAAAGGGCCCAGCATCGAACCAGCCGTGGTTCTTTGTCTGCATAAGTTTTTGCTGTAGACTACTATATGCTGATACTATATTGTACTGAAAATGTTTTGTTGTTTCTACTAATTTTCTGCTAATTAATTTAAAAAAAAATACATGTTTTTTTGTTAATTTCATGGGTGGCCCGTACGCTAGCGACCTAAAAGCGTCTTAGTACGGGTCTCCTGGTCGTAATACATTTAAATTGTTTTATGTTTATGTACATCTAAAAAATTGTATGTTTTATATTTGCGTCCAAATAAATACATCTGAGTCTGAATACAAAGGAAGGCTCACATCTGTTCACAAAAAAGGTGTTTTCATTTGGCAAGTATCTACATATCACATAAAGATAAAATAAATAGAAATAGATGAGCATGGATCATTGAAATACCGGGTTTTGATGAAGTTTTATTATCAGTTAAAATGGCATTGTTTTCAACCCTTTCAACGCGGCGATCGACTATTGACGTCATATTCTGACGGCAACTGTTACAGTCGATCCCCGCACTAAAAATAAAATTAATGGTGATAGGCCCATAGCGTAGGTAAATGAAACGGAATGAATTAAATGTGCGATGTTTCAAAAGTGAATTATATATCGGCATCCATGATAGTAGTAGTAATATTTCAGCACACTAAGTGGTAATATATTTTTGTATGATCGTGTAGACGTTGTTTACGTTCACATACGATAAAATTGAAGAAAAAAACAGCTTGTCTTGTTTTACCGTTTTAGCAGCAGCAACAATTATTCGGTTTGGACTTTTCAGTTTTAAATGGTAAAACAATAATGAAGGATTGAAACACGTATATAAGTGCTGTCTGATAAGATAAAATATGAACAAACAATATTATTAAAAACGAGGTATATGAATTCACACTTGGCGATGCATTTCCAATATTGATATATTTCAGTCCAAGAGTTAATAAACATGATAAAACTGCAAATATTACAGTCCCTTGGAATCCGAGCAATGAACACACCTCTCAGATATCAATGGAAATATTATATTATATTAAATTGAAAATTAATCTGGTAATGCAAGCAGGTATAATTTAACATTAGCATGATTATTAGTGATAAACAAAGCATGCTAATGTTATTGACTGTATATATTCAACATATATGCTATATATATATATATATATATATATATATACCTAAGTCATTATTTAAAGTCGTTTAAAAGATATATATATACTTAAGTCATTGTTGTTTTAGAAGATACACTGTAGTTTCATTATATTTTTTATATATAAGAGTTGAAACTACAGTGTATCTGCTAAAACAAAAATGTCGATTTTCTAACAATAATGAGTTCGCCACACCATTATGACCACACTACTATCTAACTAAATACTCTACATCATTTGGTAATGGTTGCAACACTCAGCAGTTAAAATGGGAGTAATATGGGATTTTGAAAAAAATATATATTATAAATCTATGAAAAATTATAAAGTTTTTGTCTTTTACTCGAAATGTTCAAAAATGTTTGCTTCAGTGTTACTGCATTATTCTCTACACTTATTAATATCGGAATAGTTTGTAGACGTGTAATCGCCGAGTGTTTACTTGAAAAGTCCTTTAAAATTAAACTCGTGACAGGAGTCCCGTTCACATTGCGGTATCTAAAACTGGATTTAACTGAAATATGATGCTCGCCAATATTTATTGATTGAAGTCATATTATTTGAAAAGTAATATAAAAAAGTGCGCGTGACATGTGACACCAACCCAATTGGCCCACAACGTCGACATTCAGCTGACTCGCACCGTTATTTCAGCTGTGACGACATGTGACAGGTGGACCAATAAATATGAGAGAAATCGTAGTGTACCGATTTCGGTTTAATTGAAAAAAACTTGTTGTTCTATACTGTGCAAAGACAAACAGCTATGTAAGCAGATACTGCTGTTTGTATTTGTAACACAAATACATGTAACTGCTCACTTGAAAAGTTATCAATTACTGCTTTTTGTCTTTGTAAGACGCTACTAATCTTTATTCGTCGTCGTCAAAATGTTGTTTCTTAGCAAGCGATAAATATCTAATTAATGAGTTGAAAATGTGAACCGCTTAAAAACATACTTATGCACAAAGGCAAAGGGTATTAATTAAACAATCATCTTTTTCTCACATTTGTTGAAAAAACAACGAAGCATAATTTGTCAAAATTGAAAACGAACAGTAGCACAAACCGATTGATCAGTATAATGAGATGACAATCAGTGCGAATTGCAAGTAGCCTACCTGGCGAAAAAAAGACATTGTTGAATCAATGTTGTTTTCAGGTAAACAACAAACGGTAAATAACCATGTGCAGAATAAATGATGGTTGATGGTTAACCCTTTGAGCCCTCACGATGCATTAATGCATCATTTTACATCTCTGAAAATACAACGTATTTCGCTAAAACTAAGGGTTTTAGAAGGAAAATATCCATGCAACTGGTTTACCAATACATGGCAATTTTCTGTAATTTTTCACCCACATCAAATCATCTTCATCCACTACAAGTCGAGAATTGCGACAGCAATTCGCGGCTTGTAGTGCATGAAGATGACAATGGTAAATTCGGGCTTGAAAGGGTTAAAGCAGGCTCGCTCCGCTTTCACAAGCTCTCCCAGTTGGGAACACATCAAGCCCTAGGCCTTGTGCTGTAGATATACAGCTTCGAAGAATATTCAAACCAAATAAGGTTACAATCTAATTGCCAAAATGGTTTTTAATTCTTACAACCCTGAAATACTTTTACATAAACCATGGAGAACAAAGGTTTTTTCGATTTCATAAATGTCCCAGTTAGCTCTTTCGCTTCATTTATTTACCTATTCTATTGGTTTAAGGCCATTATAAATTCTTAATTATATCAGTGCGAGGATCGACAATAGAGGTGAGAAAGATTCTGACATCTAAAGTCAGTCCCAGCATGGGAAGAGTTAAACATTTATAATCAACTGATAATGCCTGTAAGATAATTTTTTGAAGACGTCAATTTTCCATTGATTATTTTTCATCAATTGAAGCTGAAAATTGCGCTAGCAATCCCAGTTTTAGATGAATGAAAAATTCCTGTTGTCAATGGGATATACGCTACACACAGCTGACTGCCCACTTCTCTTTTAAACAGTGCATCTTCAATAAATTGCGAAACACCTAAAAAAACATACACGATCGCTCACTTAGGCATGTTTAACGTGTTTAAGGAACGCTAAAATCTCACATTTTTAGTCTGTGTTCTGTATATGTCATAACAATTCAAATGTCTGCAAAATATAATGTAGCGTACGTTGTTTCACAGTAGGTCTATTTACATTGCAGATGCACTGTACCACGTCATGTATGAATCATTATCGGCTTCCGCTCACTCTTCGGGTGCACCAATTGGGTTGACTGTTGCCCTATTTGACATCATTAATAACTTAAAGCCGTTTCTATAGTTGGAATCTAACACCGCGTAAACTAGACTGTGTAGAGCATGTGAGATCCACGTAATCATTATGGTCATCGGTAGTATGTACACTGAGAGGGAGGCACTACTCTTCATTAGCCATATAGCAACCAAAAGTGGAAAATTACCAAGTATCAGGAGCCCAAAAATTGTCATCATACACAGTAATATATATCTGTGAGAGGAGTTAGTCTTCAGCCTACGTTTCGCTTCTTTGTATTTATTTCTCTTCATGATGACTGTTTGTATTTTATTTTTTGCCGTGTATACAATACGATGGATTCTGATGTAACAGTAAAATATCACCACTGCAGACAACACCAAAGCTGTTCCCATCAACATTTTGGAGATGTTATCATCGATAACATCCACAGAGAATCCTATTGTCTTCACGAATGCCAACTCACTAGTAAACTTGTTACTGAGCAAGATGCTCGACACCATGTGTAGAATGAGTATGAGGATGACTACAGTGAGCTTGTTCATGATTCGAGCACTGGTGTTTGGATGTAGAACCAGCATGTACCGAATGATGGAAATGGCCATGGCATGCAAGATGACGGAAATCATCAGTTGAATCTGTAGAATGGTGTGTATTTTGGCCATGACATCTGCTGATGACCATGTGATTGGTAACTTCTCGTAGTGTATGCTTAGTACTTGTACAGGGCTCGTTACTCCACATACGACCATGTCAGAGACAGTCATACTCCCGATCAATGCATTGTAGGGCTTCCTCAATGACTTGTCTTTGTACATAACCACCAATATTATTGCGTTGCTCAGAAGTCCGAACAGATTGATGATCACGCCGGATGTGACAATGACATCCTTGAACGAGCCCGTGAGTGTTTCTTGAAATGGATCCGCCTGATCAGTTGTTGTTTGGGAGTGTCCACTAGAAATTGTGAATACATTTTCTGTGGAGGTGATTAAGTCCATTTTAGCGCTAACGTTTGTCAGTTTGATCACGGATTTTCTTTGATGCAAGTAAACAGCGTTCTGGCATATTCGTCACCGATGACAGTTTGTAATAAAGCGTGGTCCAACAGCCCCAGGAACCCTTTTGAGCTCGGTGATGCATATCACTTTACTAATCCTGTAATATCCTGGAGATCCTGTGGAGTATACCTTCTCTGATTTCTGACACCATATTATACATCTGTCACTGTTTGGTAACCATGGTAACTACCACATAAACACACGACATCGAACATGTGGACGCCCAATGTCAGGACAGCAGCGGATACGATGGACCTGAGTTCTTCAAACTCAAGCTCCTAGTTAATTTCATCTTAGCCAGTACATTTATTTAACTAATTAGCAGCTGAGCTGATAACTTAACTTGTATTCCTTAAAGTGCTGAATAAATTTGTAAAAAACATTGCAGCCAAATGATTTTTTTTAATTTTAAATTATCATAAATGTCTTCGTTAGCTCTTTCTGATTCATTTGAATACATTTGTTATGGGTCAATGGCCAGTAGAAATATTTTTTACGCTTACAGTGCGGGGATCGACTTTAGTCGTCAGAATCTGACGTCTACAGACGTCAGATTCTGTCGACTAAAGTCGATCCCCGTGCTGTAAGGCTTAATATGGCCCTAAGATAACCAAGGAGAACCTCAGTCAGGACATTGATATGAAACAGATGATGCTGCCCTCCAGACACAGGATCTGACATTCGAGCACTTTACCTCGCGGACATCGAAGTGGGTGAGGAAGGTTCTTATGCTCCTTTGAAACTTGAATACCAGACCAGGGGACGAGGCTGCGCAGTTCAGGTGAACCTGATGAACGGACGTCGTGTATTACATGAAATTACAGACAGCAGATCGGATCAGAAAGGACCGCACCTGTATTTTGCTCTGCAAGGCCAGATGACAGTAACTATTTAAATAAACATTATCCATTAGACATATAGATAGTGTGCATTGCCATTAATAGTGTATGGTCGTATGCAATTCCGTGGGAATCTCGTGTTAATTCTTGACACCTACGTTTTTCTTGTTCAGATTTTTATGCTGATTCCAGAAAAATAGGGTGTCATTTTTTATGTCACCTTAAGGTCATTTTTCGACCCCTAGATGTCATGACCCCTCATTTATTTATTTATATATTATCTTAAACACATGTCTTACTAGTCGTGTAACACATAAAAATGACCAAAATTGTTCAGGAAATATCATCAAATAAAAAAATAAAAAATAACATTTTGAGACCCTTCGATGGTCATTTCAAGGTCAACTGTTGCAAAGTTTCCAAATATACATATTAGTCCATAGATCGGTCACCATGCACCCCCCCCCCCCCAACTTACTCACCCCCACCAACTTTTTTAAGCTTTGATATGTCCAAAACATGAAATGAGATGTTACCACTAAAAAAAGAGACGAACTTTATATTTTGACTGCTTTTATGGGGGTACCCCCAAACCTGTCTGAAATTAGGGGGTGGGATTACGTAAGCGTATGTCGTTGGTGTTCTTATTAACCAATCTGCACAGGCAATATACTCTATAACATATATTTATATTCCCGTTCTAATAATACATCACACATTGCAGTAGAATACATAGTCGTCTCTCCACATATGCTCAAACATGTTTTTATTATAAAATAATCAGAATGAAGAGTAAAACAAACTAGTCAACATGGTCATTATTAACAACATATTAAATGGTAGTTATTGGACATATCCATATCTGGCCTATGTTTTCTGAATCCAGATATGTGTATGCTTTCAAATGTGTGTTTCTTATATTTATGAATATCGCACATATTTTTTCAATGAAAGAATTTTTCAGCTTTTTATGAGAATAAGTCTAGTTAGACTGGGTTGAAATCTGAAACATGCAACCTTGCTCGGGATTTTAGTGTAGGCCTATTCTTTTGTAGTCACTTGTTTTTACATAATTTGCGTGTGAATGTGATTCTGCCAGATAACGTTCTATATTTGGAGACCTTTACTTTGAAATTAGCAAAACACAAAATGGCCAACAAAATGTTAAGAAAACCCCATATTTTCTATAGTTTGTCGCAGATAAACGCACAATTTGTGGTTTTTGCAAGATTTTTAATTGTTAATATTTTTCTTGTGTCTTGGGAAAAAAATCTCATTTATTTGACCTTAATATCCGAGACATCCGTCGTTTTTATGTATTTACTGTTACTTTAAGTATACATGTTATTCTAAGTAAACATGTTGACAATAATATGATGTTTTGTGGTAACATAATGGATTAGAACTAAACTTTACTGACGAGTAAATTTGAAAGAAAAAAGCCAAAATTGCCGCGAAATTCACCTTCATATGAAAAAGAAACAAAATGGGTATCAAAATGTAAATTTACCGTCTTTTTTAATTTGTGGCTCTGAATTGCTCTATTTATTGATTTTGTGTGACTTGAGGGCCGAAAAAAACATTTCTGACGTTTCTTGTTCATCGTCTGACCTATAGTTTTTCGTAAAATCCTAGATGTACGTCATTTTGCATATTAACTATAAAAATAATGATGTCATTCTCAATACTAAGCACATCAAAGAAGGTTAGAATGTACTGTATTTAAACACAGTTTCGAATGCCTTGCAACCTAATCTACCGTAATAAGTAGTCTACTTTTTAGATTTCTATTAAACACATGTTGTTTATGATATTAGAGTTCACGTGCATAAAAAACACTTTTATTTGTCTGCTGGCGGTAACCATTTCGAATTTGTAGGTCAAATAAAGGTCTTTTTGATCAAAAAACATGAGACATAAATTTATCAAATTACAATCATGCAGAAACCAGAAATCGTGCAATAATTTGTAACAAAAATATAAAAAAGATGTGGTTTTGGCGGCCATTTTTTGTTTTGCTTATTTAAAGGGGAAGGACACCAAAAATATAATTTTATTCGACTGATTCGAATTCAGCACACAACTATCATGTAAAAACAAGCGGGACAAAAAATATAGTCTTAATTGTTAGTTAATTGCAGAGAAAAGTTCAATGTTTCATATTTCAACCCAGGATAAATACACACATTTTTAAAAAAATATGCAATATTCTTTCGTTTAAAAATATATATGCAATGTGCTTTGTTTAAATCTAAATACCACACTCAGTTTGAAGATATACACATCTGGGTTTAGAAAACATATATATATATATGGCCAATAATTATGTTTTATTAAGTCGTTTCCATTGACCATGTTTACTAGTTTGTTCTGTTTTCGATTTTGATTATTTGTATTAAAACAAATGTTTAAACGTATGTGTAGAGATAACTGTTTAATCCACTGCATCATGCAATAGATCAGTAGAACGGATATATTCAGTTATCTTTTATATGCTATATTGCATGTGTAGATTGGTCAGCTACAACTGCAACGACATACGTTTGCGTACAACTTACCCCCTAATTTTAGGTTTGAGGGTACCCCCACATAAGCGTTCAAAATATATATTTCGTCGTTATTTTTTTACTGGTAACATCTCATGTTTTGGACATATCAATGCTTAACAAAACGTTGGTGTGGGTGAGTAGTGGGGGGGGGGGGGGGTCGCACGGTCACCAATTCTGGCCTATGGACTATATGTGTGTTTAGGGTTATGACCTTCAAGAGACCGGAAATGATCTTTAAAGCTTCAGAGTATTTGTTATTTGGGAATGTTGATTATTTCGTGAAAATGTCCATCAATTCGCTATATTACACGACTATATGACATTTGAAATACAAACGTCTTAAAAAATCCCAGTGTGTTTTTAGGGTCATGACTTTCAGACCCCGGAAATGACTTTTAGAGCGTCAGAAAAAAATGACACCCTATTTTATTTTGTTCAGTATTAATTTTTCTATAAATTGAACAAGGTGTCAAGAATTAACATGCAATTCCCACGGAGCCACATTTACTGACATAAGACCCTACACTATAATATATTAAACCATCGTGTACTCAAACCGTAAAGACTCAGCCACTACAAAGGTGATCTTGATCACTTTTATAGTCGTTTAGATGTTTTTAAAAGTGGCTGTGATCACTTCTTCAGTGGGTCCGATCACTTTGTAGTGGCTTAGATAACCTTTAAATTGGCTGAAACCAGTTTGTTAGTGGCCAAGATCACCTTTGTAGTGGCTGAGATAATTCTAAAGAGGCTGTGATCACTTCCTCACTCGCCAAGATAACTTTTGCATTGGCGAAATAACTTTTTAAGTTGCTGTGATCACTTAATCAGTAGCCAATATCACTTTTGTAGTAGCTGAGATAACTTTTAAAGTGGTTGTAATCAATTCTTTGGTGGTCAAGATCACTTTTGTAGTGACTGAGATAACTTCTTCAGTCGTCAAGTTAACTTTTGAAAAATGGCTTCAGAGAATGTAAAAGTAATAACAAACATTTATACCATATAAAGTTACATGAGAGAGAAGTCTTGCTGGTATTCACTAAGAAAACGTTGAAAATTGTTCAAATAGAGGGATAAAATACAAAATTGGCGCTTAATTGTTGTACATTTCGTATTTAAAAGAAATAAAATATTATGTTTCCACGTTAAAGCCCTTGATGGTTACGTTTAACTAATATCAAATATGTTGGTACATTTTTTTATTTTGGGTACCCGATACTCATTGGGCAAAAATGTGAAACACAATTTCCCCGGGCTGGAAGAAAAGTGCCTACATTTTACATTCAACCCAAATAGTGTGTAATATGTTCAAATAGCTCATTACTTTTTATTCCAAATGCGTTTATTTTAAGTCAAAAATAATTGTAGAACATGTTTGAACCAAAACTAAATATTTATTATACACAAAAATCAGCTCAGAGAAAAATATTTTGACTATGTACTGAAAAAATATGCAAAATGGGTAAAATTAAGAGTTAAAGTACCAACTTCAAGCTCTGTTGTGTATTTGTCAAAGATTAGACGAAAAAATATTTTACATCCGAGACCTGAGCCTGTAGCTTTCTATTGATATCAAATATATTGATATAGCTCAAAGTTTAACTACTCATTGGGCAAAACTGTGAGATACATACAATTCTTCTGAGCCCAAAGAAAAGCACGCAAATTTCACGTCTAACCAAAAAAGCATGTAATATGTTCACATAACTCATTATTTGTATTCCAAATGGGCTTATTTTAAGTCAACAATAGTTCTAGAACTTGAATCAAAACTAAACATGTATACCATACATACAAAATCAGCTCAGAAAAAGTATTTTGACTATTTACTGAAAAAGTATGAAAAAAAGCAAATCTTGGGTTAAAATACCAACTTAAAGCTCTCTTGTGCATTTGTCAATGGTCAGAAACAAAACATTTTCTATCCATGTGAAGGCCTGTGCCAGTAGCTTTCAACTATATCAAATATAATAATATATCCCTAAATTTGACTACTCAGTGGGAAATAATGTAAGATATTGTCAACTTTCCCGAGCCTGAAAAAATGCTAGTTAATTTTACGTCTAACCAAAAAAGTGAGTAATATGTTCACATAAATCATCATTTTATTCCAAATGGGTTAATTTTAGGTCAACAATAGTTCGAGAACATGTTTAAATCATAACTAAACATTTACACTATACAAAAATCGGATGATAGAAAAGTATTTTGTCTATTTGCTGAAAAAGTATGAAAGATGTGTAAAATTACATGTTAAAATACCAACTTAAAGCTATGATTGATCAGACACAAAATATTTTACATCCATGTGGAAGCCTGTGTCATATGTGAGTGATAATAAATAATTTTAAAAATATTTAAATAGAAAATCACCACAGTTTTAGCCATCAATCACTTCATACGCAATATTTCAAATTGTGGTTTGCGATTTTGACGGTACTAGCGTATAAAGGGTTTTTACAGTACTTTTGGACAGGATGATTTTTGTTTGTGAGACAAGCAGATTCAAATTCCTCTTCAGAACTCTTCGGAACTCTTGGATCGTATGGACCTTTTAACACAAATAAAACCCCCTATTGTGCCACCGTAATTTTGTAAAACTCATAGAGACCAAAGATTTGCTTCAATTTAAAATCACCATAAATGTCTTAATTATCTCTTTCCGCTTCATGTCAATAACTATGTTATAGGTCTACGGCCAATAGAAATATTTTTACTCTTACAGTGCGCGGATAGATTTTAGTCGGCAGAATCTGATGTCTACAGACGTCAGATTCTGATGACTAATATCTATCCCGGCGCTGTAAGCAGTTGTAGGAGTTAACAGCATCATAAGTTATGGGAATAAATTGCTAAATTTTCATACACAAATATTCATTCAATGTTGCAATCCAAAAAATAAAAGTTTACACATTTTCACTTCACTCTCGCAACTCCCTTATTGAAACTAGCAGCATTGAAATTGAAGATACGAAAAATGCTATCTTTGTAGTCATTATCTTTTTGAAATAAATGTGTACCAGCCCCTGACACTTGATGCTCACTATCAAGTACCGTAGTGTACAATGTTCTCTGTGAAGACAAAGTGTAGGCCTAGTGTCATTCTCACTCATCAGATCCACTATCCTTCCACTAGCGTATTCATGAATTTGACCTGATTTTTTATCCGACCAATAAGGCAATACCTAACAAAAATAGTGTCCTTGACATTCTAAGCTACGTGGTCGGGCTTAGAATACACATGACAAGGCAGGTGACTTTTTCATGAAATTGATAGCTCCTTCTAACATGTTTAAGAGAGGGTGGGTTGGACCAGAGAGGGGTTTGACTTCATCATTACATATAAAATGCTATATTTCGTGTTCAACTTGGCCTGACATCCTGTGGGTATTTAAGCCTGACATCATGTGATCCTGTCAGTATTGTCTGGTGAGATATAGGCCTACATCTGTGCATGTATCATATGTATTGACTATCCTAATATAGTTGTATTATATAAGTCAAAAGATACATTTTAAATACATGGTCAATGTTGCCTTTATGTTGGTCCAGCGTGGTAGAAGATTGACATACATCAATCCACCATTGTCAATCACACAGCGTAAACACGATAGATCTACACCGGCCCAATGTTTTCCTAATGTTGGGCCTATGTCGCAAACAATGACCAACATTAAACTAATAAGGGGTCAGTGTATCGTGCTGACAAAGACTGCACACCAGTACAAACGATGACCCAACGTTGTGTTCATGTTAATCCACAATCTGAGATGATGTCCCAACATCAAACAAAGAATGGTTCTCACAATCTCTGTGCGCATTCTTCTGGTATTTTTGTCTCACTAAAAAGCAAGTCTACAATAACACAAATAAAAGACGCAGGTCCAATGTTGCTTTATTGCTGGGCATTGTATAAGATGGACCAGCTATAGTACAACACAGGTTGATTGCATGTACTGGGTATAATAATACTAGGCATATAATGCCAACCATATAGCCCAGTACAGGGGAGACATAATTATATAAACTTGTCCCTAAACCTCGAACTTGACTTAGTCTCAGGGTCAGGTGTGGGTCACGGGACACCAGTTTTGAGGCCCTATCAGAACGCAGCAATTACAGAAGAGATTTGCAAAGCACTGTAGCAGGGCCACCTAGCTGTGCTAGTGTGGCCCTGAGAAGGAGAGTGGCCTAGTGTCTGCTTACTTCTAAAGTAAGCAAACACTAAATTTGACAATGTATGGCAGAATATTGTTGTGTTATTTGATTTGGATGTTGAGTGCTTTATGATAGGCGACCCCTATAGCTGTCTACAAAGTGGATTAAAATTTCACCTCATGTCCGCCACCCAGCAAACGCGAGGCGCTGGCCCAATGTTGGGCTGATGTTGGGCCAACGTCGTAGACGATGGGCCAAAATCAGCCCAACATTGGGTCAACGCCTCATGTTTGCTGGACAGCCACCACTTTTCGTCCAGCATATCAAGATATAGGTGTACAGTACAGTTGGATCCTTAAGGTAAATTTACATTATTTTGGGTCTCGTTATTGCTACCCGCAACTTTGAAGATTCAAACAACTGCGAAATGAGCATGCGTGGAACGGTCAGGTGTAGGCCTACATTAGCCTATAGACGGCATTAATATCAGGGTCTGAACTGATTACAAGATACTACTCAAATGAGAAATCGGCCCAATGTTGTTTTAATGTTAATGGCCGACATTAAACCAACATTTGGTGAGTGTGCCGTGTTGGCTGGGGAGGCTCTCATTGTCAATTTGCTGAAGGTCAACTGTTTCTAGACCCCCACTGTAACACAACCATGTGTGTCTCAACACAAAGCCCACGTGGGCGGGGGCCCTAGGGTGGTGGTTAGCACCGCTGCCTTTCACGCCAGAGTCCGGGGTTCGGTTCCCGGTCTCGGCGGTTTGAAAGAAACAAAATTGTTTCTTCCCCATCCACGTGTGAAAGTTAGTATTGTGGGGAGCCTCCGTGACCGAGAGGTAGCGTGCTCGGCCTCAGACCGCCAGGGCTCGAATTTCGAATCCTGTGTCTGGAGGACAGTGTCATCTCAATCATCTCACCATCCTCAGGAGGTTCTCCTGGCCCAGTTTAGTCTATATGTGCACAAAGGTGGCCTAAAGCCCGATTCATTTCATTTCATTTCATTTTTACAAAGCCCACGTGAAAGAAAATGGTGAATTATTTCCTCATGGATGTCGCTCACTCATGAATGTCGCTCAAGTATATAGAGTTTCTGATTTGAGAACTTGCTCTTAATGCGGCGATGTGTATGAAACGGATGTAGTATTATTATCTTGGCTGCTAACTGTGGATGTGAGGTGATATGTCATTGTGGAATGTCCAGGGGCCACGGTTGCATTCTGGGAACACCCTTGTCCAGATTATTTTGACACTTGACTATACCTTTAAGGTATTCACATTGCTTACATCTACTTTGAGCACAAGGAATAATTTGTCTGGTGATGTGCAGCGGGGCAGTTTACCACTCGAATCTGGGCCTATGCTACACAACAACATGCTGGTGTAGCAGTTTGTATAGATAATAGTAGTTTTATACAGTTGCGGCTGCTAATCTGCTACACATTTTTTCTGGTCAAATTAAGACGATTATTCAATGTCGCTGATAAAATGATACCACATACAATATGTCATCTTAAAAATGTCTTTATTAGCTCATATATACATGATACATGTATGCTCACAGTTTAAAAGTAGTGGTATTAGGGAACACCGCGGACAGTAAGCCTAGTAATTGAATATACATGCAAATCCATGTACGTATCCAATCACAGTCACATTATCCCTATTTTGTACAATATATACGAGCTTTTGAATATGGTAAATATGTTAAACGTAGCATCAACCAAAAATATTGCAAAATTGTTCACCTCCATTTTGTCAAATCTGAATAATTTTTCTGGATTCTGGATCGCGTCAGCGAGACAACATTGTATGTTGGTGAAAAATTCAGACACATAATTTTGCAGGTAAAGGGTTCGTAAGGGTGGCGAGGGACCGAAATATAAAATAAATATTTATATTTATTCTCCGATGTCATGCAGGTTTAAAACAGGTGTGTGAAGCTGTTTATTTATTTAACATTCAACATTTGGATTATAGGTTCATAGACCAACAAAAACACTTTTGATCACCCTGGGATTATTCCAACCACCTTGGCCCAGCTTAGGCACCATCATTTAGACATCATTTAGAGTTGTATAAAGTGTGGCCCAAATTAGCCCAAGCCATTTAAAGTCAGTTTAACACCGTTTTTCATCAATAGCGTTTTCCCGCCTAATTGGGCCACAGAATTGAATTGAAATTGAAATCAGAATAAATGTCTTAGTTAGCTCTTTCCGATTCATTTGAATATCTCTGTTATGGGTCTACGGCCATTAGAAATATTTTAATTTTTTCAATGCGGCGCTCGATTTAGACGTTATAAGCTGACGTCGATTTAATCTGACGTCTAAATACGTCGGATTCTAACGTCTAAAGACGGTCCCCGAGCTGTGAGGTTAATATGCTTTATTAGAAGGTTAAATCTCTGTTACTGGGAATAAAAAGTGCTTAAACATCAAGATTTGCAAATGATTGGTCACAACTTTACAAATATGAGTAATTTTTACCCACTTGAAAGTTGCGGGTCGCGGTAGCGAGACGTAACTTCAAGTGGGTGAAAATTTAAACAAGATAACGTATCGCGTGATGAGCGAATATGACTCTTGAATAAATTAAATATACTGCGATACCACACATGCACTAAATCACAGTTTTTCAAAATCAGTTTTTCATACATAATAAAACTGAAAGGGCAGCACAGCGTTAGCTAAATCACAGGAAGCTCCAATAGAATTATTATTAATGTCCCCTAATTCGGTCAATGTTTGTGAGACACGGCGGGTGTGAACCCGGACCTGGGCCATTACGGTAATAAGCGCACCTGCTGTGACACCCGCTGCTGCTCTACTCTCACCACCATTAGCCAATGGCAATAACTCTGAGAATGGAATTCTCAGAAGCATGCATATGCACTTCTAAGCTTTGGTGCACTAAAGTGGCATAAGACCGATTCATTGCATTTACGTCTAAGCTTCGCCCCCACTATATTGCGACACAAAATTAGCCATTTGAATGGAATATGTCATTTACAAACTAAGAATTGGCCTACGTTAATACTTAAACGATGTGTTGCTTAATTTGACAATACGCTTGATAAGTACAATTCTGTGGACGCGAAGGGTGGCAATCATCCTACACGTCAATTAGCAGAGTCAGCACAAAAAGCGATTCAGCGAATCGCGTGATAGTCTCTTCACTGTCATCGCCGCGCTTTCAGCCGCGGTTTGGGAGTACTTCCCAGCGAACACAAGACATTGAACCACTGTTGGGTTGATGTTGGACCGCCGTCTACGACGTCGGCCCAACATCAACCCAACAGTGGTTCAATGTCTCGTGTGTGCTGTGTTTATAATCGGCTGATTTAGTAGACCTGTTATTTATTCAGCACGCGACACTCCGCTTCAGGTGATAAGGGGAACTCAGGTAAAACAGCTGGAGTCTCGCACGCTATCCCAAGCCCCGCGTGACGTTATATACTCAATTATGTGTAATACATATCTCCCAAAATTGTTTATTTTAAATTATGAAAAATACATATCTCTGTGTGAACGATTATGATCCAATGTAGCTAAGATTTAAGCCTTGTGGATGACCCGTTCCAATGGTATTAGATCCAATGTGAGAGAGGGACCTGGCACAATGGTTAGAGCCCGGAGCTGAGTCAATGTCGCTGCCTGCCTACACTGGGCTTATATCAGTGAGTGTCACAGTCACCTTAAGTACAGACAAAATGAAATGAATCGGGCTTTAGGCCACCTTTGTGCACATATAGGCTAAACTGGGTCAGGAGAACCTCCTGAGGATGGTGAGATGATTGAGATGACACTATCCTTCAGACACAGGATTCGAAATTCGAGCCTTGGCGGTCTGAGGCCGAGCACGCTACCTCTCGGTCACAGAGGCTCCCCATAATACTGACTTTCACACGTGGATGGAACCGAACCCCAAACTCTGGTGTGAAAGGCAGGGCGCTAACCACTACCCTGGGCCCCCGCCCCTTAAGTACAGACACTGGTGATACGAGTGAACTGCCTGCCGTGCGGTTTCGAATCCCGCTTGGTGCAGACTTCTCAGAGAAATATCATGTTTCTCCCCCTCAATATTGGGACATTGTTTCGAAATTCCCGTATTTCTTATTTTTGACATGGTTGTCCATAATTAGAAATCAGGAATTTCGTCTCTATATCTAGCCTAACTGGTAAAAGCGCAGCACAAAAATTAAAAAACCTTTGCAGTTCTAGTCTATGGAAATGTTTACATCATATAGTCATATAAAGAAGCCAGAATAAAATCACCGATTTTTTAATGATTTTAGCCTGGGCCAGTCCCTTTAAATGATTGTGATATTAGTAATATCATGGCTGAGCTGGACAGGCTGGACAGCACTGGATCAACTGAACAAAGTGATATTAAAGGTGATCTATCACCCTTTATATAGTATGAATATTGTTGTGACAAATAAATCAAAGTTGCCACAAGATGGGGTGCAAGTGTTTCCTTATAATATAAGGAAACATATTATGGGGTGATTGGCTATCATGTGACCCTCTGAGAGGGTCACATGATAGTTAATCACCCCATATAAGAATATAATTATTCATACCATATAAGGGGTGATAGATCACCTTTGACACAGCGGTTGACGAAATTAACCCTTTAACCGCCAAATTATTCAATTTGAAATTTCACCCACTTGAAGTTGTGTCTCGCTGACGCGATCCACAACTTCAAGTGAGTGAAAATTATTCAGATTTGACCAAATGGGGGTCAACTCTTTTGAAATCTTGCTGGTTGATGTCACATTTTATCTTTAACTTATTTAAAATGTGGTACTTAATGTGCTAACAAAAATGAAAACCCGAATATATGTGGCACCGGTGGTTAAAGGGTTAACCGCATTTCTGTACAACAGACCGTGGTCTGAATATACCGGCCACAAGTGGCGGCAGCAAACCTTCTGGGCCTAAAGAGCCCCGTACTCACAAAAACATATGAGCGGTGGTATAACTATGAGTATGAGAACAAGCGGAAAAATATATGTGAATTTTAAAATCATCCATAGAAAATAACGAAATAATACTACTTTAATGTCATTAAAGCAGTCTGGCAGGGAATATAAAAATGAGCTCAATGAGTCTCTTAGGCATTTAGAGACGTAAAAGTCGCCTGTTGCAGCTTTTAATCGACGTCCAACTTCATCTTATTGATGCTCTACTAAAGTTGGGTCTACGACCATTAGAAATGTTTTATTTCTTTCAGTGCGGGGACCGTTTTTATACGCCAGAATCTGACGTCTACAGACGGCAGATTTCGACGTAAAAAGATTTCTCACCAAATAGTAAGCTGAAATCCCTGATTAATAATCCAATTTCAAGAAGACGACATTTTCAAATCTCTTCTTCAATGGATATTGTCTGCGATTGGTTTCAACACTTGGTTGACAATGTCTATAGCCGAGTAAAAGTCTTTGAAAACAAACTACTGCATTAAAGGTGATCTATCACCCCTTTTATAGTATGAATAAATTTGTGACAAATAAATCAAAGCTGCCACAAGATGGGGCACAACTCACCCCCCCCCCCCCACAGGTGTTTCCTTATATGGGGTGATTGGCTATTATGTGACCCTCTGAGAAGGTCACATAATAGCCAATCACCCCCATATCTGGGGTGACTGGCTATCATGTGACCCTCAGAGAGGGTCACATGATAGCAAATCACCCCATATAAGGACATAATTATTCATACCATATAAGGAGTGATAGATCACCTTTAAATCATTTATAATAATAGTTTCCATGTGTATGTCCGAGTAAAAGTTATTTTCAGCAAGCAATAGGAAATAATTACTGGTGTATGTAACTATCTACAAGAACATTTTAAAGGTTTCTCTTGATGTTGAACAGTTCAACACTAAGCATATTCATCAACTATTTACACCACTAATAAATAGTGTTTATGTTTTTAAATATCATGTTTTATACTAATTGTTTGTCCTTTTTCTGTGCTCCAGGCCTGACCTTATAAGTGATAAACTAACATTGTTGGAGAAGATTCTGAGACGCTGGCCCCGCAATAAACCAACGTTGGACAAATGAGCAGTGACTATTTCATTTTCATGGTTGAATAAACAATTCCTCTTCCACTAGCATTTCTGGACTGTGTCAAATCGTTTACAGATCTGGAAATGATGTCCTTTTTATTCATCGTTGTTTTTACCGCCAATAGTTTTGCCGGAAGGCGGCCCAGCACACCAATCAATTGATTATACTATTAACACACTTGATACACTTAACTGCAAATATCCATCATTTTTTCTAGTTTTCCCTCTTTCCCGCTCGCGTCTAAAAATATCAAAACAATGCGTCGGCTCTACGTTGAGATAACGTGCGTGCATACTTCGTCATTTTCAACGTCAACCTGGTGATTTATATTATATTGATCGATTCATTTTTGAAACGCAGTATCCATTCAATCTCCGGGGGGAGGGCTGGAGTATTTGTCACGGACAAATGATTCATTTCAACCCGGCTCTGCTGCACGCTGAAAATTGTACCACATGTTCATGTAGAACAGTTCTTGGGATGTATTATTTATTTGATGCGGAGCCTGCCCGAAATTATTAATTTCGAAAAATACTCCAATAGAGATTGAATGGTGATCCCCTAAGCAGAACAGATTAAATTCCAACTCCCCTCAAACAAGAGACATTCAGCCAGTACTGGTACTTAACCCGCTGTCGGCTATTTATTTTAAATTTTCACCCGCTTGAAGTTGTGTCTCGCTACCGCGACACAGAACATCAATCGGGCGAAAATTATTTAAATTTGTTTAATTTGTGAACAAACATTAGCAAATATCGATGTTTAAGCACACATTTTATTCCCAATAACAGTGATTTGATCTCTTGCAGGATTGAAAGCGATCATAGTCGTGAGCTATTTAATTTAAATTTTCACCCGCTTGATGTTGTGTCTCGCTACCGCGACACAGAACATCAAGCGGGCGAAAATTATTCACTTATGTTTCATTTGAAAACAAAGATTAGCAAATATCGATGTTTAAACACACATTTCATCCCTAATAACAGTGATTTTGATCCCTTTCATAATTGAAAGCAATAATAGTGATGATTAGCGATTAACCGGGGCTTCAAGCGCTAAAACAATTTTGTACAACCCATGGGGACCAAAAGGTTTTTCAATTTGAAAGCATTACAAAAATCTTAGTTAGGTCTTTCTGATTCATTTGAATAACTATGGTATGGGTCTACGACCGTTATAAAAATGTTTACTCTCACAGTGCGGGGATCGACTTTAGTCGTCATAATCTGACGTCTACAGACGTCAGATTATGACGAATAAAGTCGATCCCAGCGCTGTAAGGGTTAAAGGAATAATGTGTCGTGTTTGCTGTGACGTCCTTATCCGTTACGTAATCGTCCTTGCCATCTGAGCAATGCAGGGGAGATGGAATGGTCGAATCCTACTACTAATCACTCATTAACGATTATACGGCTATGGAACAAGTTAATCCAGGTAGATCTCGAGATATTGCCATATATTGTATTCAGCTGAATTTCCACGACAAACGGTGGCAGATTTCGCCGTGCAACAGATTTACTCAAAACATATGACCTGCGCAGTGACATTGTAAATAAAGAAGTGATACCTCTAAGTATAGCTATAAACAAAATTACTTTGTTTGAAAATAACCAGTGAAACACCAGCATGCAGTTGAAACCTAAGTTTACTAACCCACGTTACTTTTAAAACCATTTATGCAAAAGGAATGTATGTAAAAGCTTTGTTTTCTAAAGATTAAAGATCGATTAAATAGGTGTCAATTAAGATGTGGTGTACTACTATTAGCTATGAAAACTGGCAGGTATACAAACAAGCCAGTAGTTCAACGATTATGCCGCCTCTGTAAATATAGATAGAAGACGAATCCCACTTTGTATATCGATGCCCTTATATCATATAAAACAATGAGAACGAAATTATCCTTGCATATATCTTCTATCCAACCAACTTTACTTTCTTACCCCTAATGAACAGCTCAAAGTACGCAGTAGAATTTCAAGTGACTAATAAGCCCTCGAGGGCTGGGTACAAAACGACTATACACCGCTGGTACTATATGTTTGTACTATGTAACTCTATAATAAACAAAATACAACAAAACAGTAATTTTCTCGTGCTGCCAAACGCTTACGTCAACGCTGTTCCGGTGAAATCAGACAGATGTCAACAACCTGGATGGTAAACAAATGTTTTTTCCGCACACTAATCGCTTCTCATCAGACTCTGACAAGATAGTTAAAAGTGATTGCTGCGTTGTAAAATTAATATCTGCCTCACAGGAAATTTCACATTTTAGCTTTCGTTCAGATTGATTAATACCATTTTCTCATCATCGCCGTGCTATAACAAGCCATGCAGGTTTTAATAATCCCTTAGAAATTATAGCTATTAGTAGTATTACCTTTCAACTTTAACGAGGGCCATTCCACAATGCATCTCCAAATGTCTGGGTTTACTTCTGAAAACCGTAAGTCATGATCTCTAGAAACATGTCCAACTGTAATAACCTAATAGTTATTCTTCCAATATTGCATTTAGATCATAGGACGCAAAAGTGATGTAATTCATCTACCTTCAGTTCATATGATTCATATGATATATGATTTTTTATTAGCACATTAAGTATCACCTTTTAAACATGTTAAAGATAAGATGTGACATCAATCAGCAATATTTGAAAGCAGTTGACCTTTATTTTGTCAAATCTGAATAATTTCCACTCACTTGAAGTTGTGGATCGCGTCAGCGAGACACAACTTCAAGTGAGTGAAAATTCAGATTGAATAATTTCGCGTTAATTTTGGCTGTTTAGGGTTAATGGGCGGGGGTCCGGGGTTCGGTTCCCGGTCTCGGCGGTTTGAAAGAAACAAAATTGTTTCTTCCCCATCCAAGTGTGAAAGTTAGTATTGTGGGGAGCCTCCGTGACCGAGAGGTAGCGTGCTCGGCCTCAGACCGACAGGGCTCGAATTTCGAATCCTGTGTCTGGAGGACAGTGTCATCTCAATCATCTCACCATCCTCAGGAGGTTCTCCTGGCCCAGTTTAGCCTATATGTGCACAAAGGTGGCCTAAAGCCCGATTCATTTCATTTTCATTTTTGTTTAGGGTTAATGACGTTTGTTCATAATATTAGTTATTTTATGTCATATAATTAGCATTCAGTGCTCTCACATTGGATATTTTGGGTGGTCACATGAAATACATCAAAACATTCACGACTATTATGTGTCATTTTTAAAAATGACCTCAAGTGAACCGAAATGGCACCTCAGTAACCTGTAATTAATATATTGGTTATTTTTATGTCATGTATGAGCATTTGGTGCATCACGCAGACAATTTTGAATTGTCACAAGACATACAATAAAACATTGTTAGCTCCGACATGGCAATTTGTTAAATAGCACTAGATAAAATAATTAATGCTGACAAAAATGCTGATACTGAAAAAGCACCACGTACGCGCTGTGCCATCCAGTTTCCGATTAACCCTTAAAGCGCTGAATTATTTTATTAAAACCTTGGAGACCAAAGGTTTTTTTTCAATTTGAAATCATCATAAATGTCTTAGCTAGCTCTTCCCGCTTAATTTGAATACCTATGTTATGGGTCTACGGCCATTAGAAATATGTTGATTCTTACAGTGCGGGATCGACTTTAGTCGTCTGAATCTGACGTCTACAGACGTCAGATTCTGACGACTAAAGTCGATCCCCGCGCTGTAAGGGCTAAGATTAAGATGCTTGACTGCAATGAATATTGAAGCACACCCAGCAAACATAAAACGTTGGCCCAGCGTTGGTTTACTGTTGGGCCAACATATCATGTTAGATGAGCAGTCGTTTTCAGAATTATTCATATGGCTAATATCACGTTCAGTCAGTATAGCTTTGAGAGTTATTTACATGGCTGATAATATAATCGGTGACTATATAAGATGCATACAGCTAAGAGCATACAGAAGTCGTATTGGGAGCCATAATAAAAAATACCCTCCCCCCGCCCCTAACCTATAGGATAAACATGTAGTCTACATTGTTGATAAACACAACATATAGTGCAACGAAATTACGAAAATATAAAGTTCACGGCAACAAACGTACGAAATCCGAAACAACGAGACATGTGGTTTTTCTATAATAATTCTAATGAACACCTGAAAAGGAATACTTTTGAAAAATGGTAGGCGTCATTGTCCTGCACATACGGGATATGGATACGGAAATCTCCTTATCATTATGATGATTGTTAAGAGACACACATGTCTTGAATGACGGTGTTGGAACCTTATTGTCTGA
This sequence comes from Flabesymbios commensalis, assembly GCA_964017125.1. Taxonomy (NCBI): domain Eukaryota; kingdom Metazoa; phylum Annelida; class Polychaeta; order Terebellida; family Flabelligeridae; genus Flabesymbios; species Flabesymbios commensalis. The sequence continues at coordinate 17,924,639 of OZ024917.1, forward strand.
CAGGTTTGATCCATTTACACAAGCGCGTAATGGAAACGAGAGTCTATTTGTGGCTCCCCGCTCTGCCGTGTATCGACAAACAGCAGTAACTACTTACTATTGAAGTGATTACCTACAGCTGTCTGCCTTGTATCAAAGAACTCTGATGAACACTGATGGGATACCGAATTACCGAGCTAATCGAATATCCAGTGGTAGATATTCATCACCAGCAACACCCATCGGGCTCCAGAGACATGACGACAATATCAAAGGACCCACGGCCCGTACTCTGCACAAGGTACAATTTATCATAACTTGTATACCCGCCCGGGATGTATCAAGATTGTCCTCGTTGTGAAATGTTTGGTTATGAGAAATTCAAACGAGTGAGCTATCTGACCAAAATTATGTTAAATGTGAAGTCGAAATAGTGCAGCGCCATGGAACAATTTTTATGAACGATAATGCATTTTGCGAAGAAAGCACCAAACTTGGCAGAATGATATATGATGACATAGAGCAACTTCTTAGATAATTATGACGCCACTTGCAATTCGCACCAGGGGGGGGGGGGGGGCGAGTGATATATTGGATTTCAAAATGGCAGCCCTAAAATTCTTTAATTGCTAAGTTGTACAGCTACATTGCAACTAGATATTTGATTCTGATGCCTACATATTTGTGTTCACTGAATTAAATGGTTCTCTTCAGATTTAGATTCACCCGACACTTTTTAATAGATTTGAAGAACGACTTTTTTTAATCATTCGGGGTGGTGTTTCACACGATACACGGCTTTAAGTGCAGAATTTGTTTTTAATTTGTCGAAATTACGTCCAAATATATAATGTTATCATAAATTAAGGACACAATTTTTCTTTAAAAAATGGTTAGGCCTACATATGTTTAGAACACAATTTTTCTTACAACGTCCAGCGCGTTGGCAAAGCGCTGCTTATTCGCCATTTGCGTTGAAAACACGCTGTGCATTCGCTACCAGCTTGCGATGTTCTTCACAATCCGGACTGAAATATTATTGTTTTTTTTTTGGCGCGTGGACTATGCGTCCTCTATGTGTAACTGGGACAAACCTCAATGAAAACAACGAATTTAGACTGTGTGTTCTACTTGTGTCTAACGTTACATTGGCGGTGTTCTGACGATCTTCTGGCGTCTACATTCACACGTGGAGAAACGCTCACTTTTTTGAACATGCAGAAAATGTGCGCAGAGGAAGAAAGTGAGAACAATTGATGGAGCCCTAGCGCCGAAGGTGCTGAGAGTAGTTTTAAGACAATCGAGGCTATAAATAGTAGTCCCCATATAGCCAACCATTACATGTTTGTGTTTAATTTCATAACTCTACTTTTACTCAGATATTGTTGTCACATATCGTGTCGTCTGTTGTCCGTTGTTGTCGTGGTCCAGCTTGTAAAATGTAGTTAATTCAGCTTCTTTATTTTTCAACTGTTAGCATTTAATGGGTATTTTTTCATTACAACCTATACCTCTGATAAATGCTAAAAGTTGTCGAGTTTGTCATAATGTCTCATTGCTCTGAAAATAATGAGATTCCTTGGTGTTACCTTTCAATTTTGGTTATTATGTCGTCAAATACTAAGTCTGTCAATGTATTCGCTTCAGCGTCATTTGGAGTTACCGGTAATAGCTTTAATAGAATCGTTAGCCCCCGAGCCAACACGACAGGGTAAAACCGTGGAATTTCAGCAACCTGTCTGCTGAAATTCTTTGGATAAAACTCCCTGATGCCTTCAGTGTATGACTAATAATGGTATTATGTCATACAATGAGGGCAAGTTCGTTGCGGACAGACGATGAGTTGCGTTTATTCACCAACACATGGCACCAGCTGTCCGGTCGGCTGTGTCAGTGAGTGGGTGGGTTTTAACACTTATCAATCACGACATGGACATCGCCACATATTCAGCATTACACTGGGAGCGATAACCTCCCAGACCTCAAAAAAAGAGTCAGTTGACAAAGCAGCTCTGAAGTAACCAAGGGACTATCGCCATAAACGGCCTGTTGAAATGGAACAGATCTGCTCATTCAATGGGTAGGGCTGTTCAACAGGGGTATCTTACTATGGATTAAACTGCACTTTTTATAGGGTATGACTAACGGGGAGTAAAATATGATGATCGGCAGTTCAACCTCGTGTGAACAACACTGTCAGATGCTGCTACGTATTTTATACCTGTCGTTGGTACATAGAACGATGCAAGTATAATAACGATTTTCTAACAAAAAATTCACGTTGAGTATATAATATTAACGTTAAGCAGAACTTCATCATTCGACATGACTTGCTACATCTCACTCGTTAACTCTCTCAATGATCCAAAATGTAGCTATACACCTAATGTAAAATATTACGTTAGATTAGAGGATTAACTGGAAATAATTATTGGGAAATGAACACGACAGCAGACCTACGTCACCGCCAGGGATCCGTTTTGGATTTTACGCAAACAATATTGTGGGTTATCACGGTGTAGCACACGTTATGTAACACAGAGCAGTGCAACTATCTATGCCCGCAATGTTTCGGAAATATGAGCAAAATTATCACAAAATGATCCTCAGTGAGCCATTTTCAATCTTGCATATTCCCTGACATTGCTGAACATATGCGTGTTGCAAGTGCAAACTATGTTGGAAATATTTTTTTCAATCGCACCAACGACCGTTTTTTTGTTAGTCACCTTTGAAATTAATGGGTTGATTATTAAGGGGATCGTAATGTCATCTAACATTTCTGTGCTTGTCGAACACCAGTGGCTCTAACAGGCTCAACGGCGGACCCAAATTAACGTTACATCTTACGTCTACCGCACAACGCTAACAAAATGAACTAAAAAGCGGATGCGACGCCATTTTATCTCAGTAGCCATTGTGATCCAAATGATGCGCATTTTCCAGAATGGCCAACGACCGTTACAATGGCACTAAGGAGACAATGACAAAGACAGCGCTTCTCGTCGTCCAGCAGCCATCTGATTAAATGGCTTCACGCGACTCAGACTATAACGAGGAACATTCAATCTGTCTCCTCTTCAATAGACAATGCGTTCACTCAGCTCACCCGACCCTTAAAAGACGCCCAACCAAAGCTGGTTGAATGTTGGTCCAGCGTCGGTCCAACATTCAATCAGCACCGAGCTGAGATTCGCCTGTGTATTCAACTGAGTTATGTTTTCCTTTCATTTTCTCATGCTGTCCCATATACACAGAACAAAATAAATACAAATTAAACAAATCGCTTAGTGTTTCATCTACAAGTCAATAAAGTTCCATACCTTAGGGCTTCCTGGACATTAAGACTCTTTGTTATTTTAAATTATTGATGCTTCTGACAGAAAACCATTCCTATATTTTGAACTTCACGGCTTGAAGCATTCACTTTCTCTACAGATACAAGTCACCGTAAAACCCTGTGCTATAAAATGCGCTAGACCTTTCTTGTCCAAAATTACTTTTATTGTTCTTGAAATGAGTTAAATATATAATTATTAGACTTTGAGACATTTATCATTCTTGAAAAATATGCTGGGAGTCAAACAACAAACCACATTAGTAACTATTTATGGGGATACAGGGAGGTATCCTCTCTTTTTAAAACTACAAATTCTAGCTTTGAAATACTGGATTCGCTTGATCTCCTTGCCTAGAAGCAGTTATTTGAGAATCGTGTACAACTCACTGGCGTCTCTTGACTTTATTGGTGATACAATTGGTCATCAGGTCATTATTATTCCGAACAAACCACCGCGACGTTTGGGGAAATCATAGGGTAGAAAATGCCTATCGTCTCATCAAACAAGTTAAATTATGTTTGATTAATACATATAAAGCCCAAAACTCCATAAAATTACGAACGTACATAAAGTTTAAATTCGAACACTCTCTAGAAGAATATCTGTTTTACATCCCCGACACAAGGTGGATGAAGGCACTATCAAGATTAAGAATGAGCTCACATATGCTAGAAATTGAACGAGGAAGGCATGTCAAGCCGCAAAAACTACCACTAGAACAGCGCATATGTCAAAGATGTACACCAAACTCTGTTGATGACGAAATTCATTTTTTAATTACTTGCTCTTACTTCGCTACGCAGCGAACTAGTTTACTTGCCGAAAGCAAATTACTCAACAGTGAATTTGCCTCACTCTCCTACGACGACAAATTTATATATATTATGTCATCTACACATCGACCATTAGTAATATGCTTAGCAAAATACACCTATAGCTGTTTTCAAACCTTAAGCGTGTCGCGTACCTCCGCTTTATAAAACGATTGGGGCGAAGGGTGACTGGTGCGGCTGGTGATTCTTCTAATCATTCACTCATGAAATCATCCATGCTGTCGGGGGATCACCACTGTGGTATCAGCGACTGGTGCGGCTGGTGATTCCTCTAATCATCTTGGTGCTTCGAGCTGACGTCAGTCAATGCATTTTTTAGATTGTTTTTTAACATGTTAAATGTAACTAATATTATTATTTTCTTCTTTATACATACTCTCACTCATTATGTAATTACTCGGTTTCTACGCTTTCCAGAGGAGGTTTTTTTTGCTATATGCAGTAGCTATTTTATCTCTGGTTTTGGTGCGGGAAACTTAAAAATATCATGCCAATGCTGTTTAACTGTAGGTTATTTTAAATAGTTCTGATGCATATTTTATTTACCCTGTGTTTTTTTTTAGTACATAATGTCGTTTGATATTAACATGTTTAAGTTAATTTAGCATGCATATTTTACCGAACTAATTCCTGTTGTATATAGTCTTGTACATATGTTCATTTTAATGACGCATAAGTCTGCATAGACTTACCGTCGTCAATAAATATCTATCTATCTATAATATGCTCGGTTTGAAGTGTGTTGTATATGTTTGTATATGTCAACAAAAATTAAACATTGAAAACATGACGCTGGCCCAAAATTAAAACACGATTGGATCAACGAAGCGTGTTTACTGGATTGCCGTTTCCTCTGCATACTGCATTTTGGCTTTGCATGGCGGTACAGTCGTGATAGATTAAATTATTGCATCTAAAATGAGCAGTAGATAGACAGGAGTATATCTTGATCACCAAGCGTGTCACTTCAAGGTCGAATCCTGTTTTGGATCGAATCCCAAGCATAAATCAAGATTCTATCATATCTGGTCGAGTTAGCATCAAGTAGCCATTATGATTGCTACACGTTCAGCCAACGCTCAGCCAACTGTGTACGTGTGACCTTGGTAAGCTGACCTTGATTCTTAATGATTTAAGCAGTTATAGTTGATATTGATGTATCATCTGTAATTGTAGACGGTCACATTTATCATGCTCTTAATGGCGTGGCGTAAAATAGGGGGCGACCTCAATGAATAATATACTCTCTGGGTATTCCCAGCCTCCTTCTCAGGGCCACACTAGCACAGCTAGGTGGCACTGCTACAATGCTTTGAGATTCTCTTTCTTAATTGCTGCTTTCTGATAGGGCATCAAAATCTGGTGTACCGTGACCCACACCTGACCCTGAAACTATGTCAAGTTCAAGGATTCCTTGCACATGAGAGACAAGTTTATATAATTATGTCTCCCCTATACTGGGCTAAGGTTGTCATTATATGCCTAGTATTATTATGATCAGTACATGCGATCAACCTGTGTTGTATTATAGTTGGTTCATCCTATACAATGACGGCCCAGCATAAAAGCAACATTGGATGTGCGTCTTTTACTTGTGTTGTTGTAGACTTGCTTTTGTGTAAGACCAAGATACCAGCAGCATGTCCAAAGTGATGTTAACAACAATGTTTTGTTTAATGTTGGGACAGCATCTCAGATTGTGGATTAACATGAACCCAGCGCTGGGTCATCTATCTTACCGGTGTGCAGTCTCAGTCAGTACTACACACGGACCCAATATAGGTTTAATGATGGACCATCGTTTGCGACGCAGGCCCAACATTAGGAAAACATTGGGCCGATGTAGACCTATTCTGTTTACGCTGTAAATTAACTATGCTGGATTTATGTATGTCAATTGTCTATGACGCTGGCCCAACATAAAATCAACATTGACCATGTGGTTTAGAATGTCAAGGACACCATTATTGTCAGGTATTGCCTTATTGGCCAGATACAAAATCAGGTCAAATTCATGAATACGTCTACAGAACACATTTTACAGTGCAATCAATCAGAGCCTCTAGCTGACGCTAGTAGAAGGATAGTGGATCTGATGAATGAGAATGGGTTATTCCATGCAGCGTTTGAGATCTCACATACTATAATCGTTAGTCCCTTTCAGAGGATAAACACACTAAAATTCAATTATTGGAAGAACACCTGATTTGCGTAAATCCAAAATGGCGCCCAATGGGTCCATGGGGACCACAGTTTGTATACATGGACTTTCAATAAATAAAGCTAGAAACAAGTGTAATACCTCTTTTGTTGTGCTTATACCTGGAGAATCCATTTCTGATAATGTTATGATAATTCAAAGTCATAATCAAGGTCAAATGGCAATTATTTAAAATCTATGCGACAATGTAATTTTTAACAAATAAAATTAGATACAATTGTACTGCAATACATGTTTTATTTTTTGGTGAATGATCTATTTCTGGTATTTGTCTGGTGATTCAAGGTCATCTGCAATGTTAAAAGATCAATTGTACAACAAAATATATAGTTTGTAACAAACAAATTCGAACAAATACAACACTTCTTTTTGCTTTGATTTTGATAAAATAATTCATTTCTAGTAATATTCTTATTATACAAAATAATAACCAAGATCAATTTATTTTAATATTTGTGGTTAAGATGATGTTTTATATGACCAAGATCACTTTTCAAGTGACCTAGATTACTTATTATGTTACTATAATATTTTTTATGTGACCCACGATAACGTTTTATGTGGCCAATATATAATGCCATATGGCCAAATAACGTTTTATGTGACTGAGATAACTGTTTATGTGTTTCAGATGACTGTTTGCGTGGCCAAGATATATTTTTATGTGGCCAAATGACGGCCAAGACCACTTTTTATGCGGTCAAGAATACTGTTTATGTGAACAATATGACCTTTCATGTGACCAGGATGACTTAGTATGTCGTCAAAATGACTTCTGTATGATCAGGTATATGACTTTTGGTGTTGTGCACATGGCTTTTTATGTGATCAAGATAAGTTATGATGTGGTCAAAATGACTTTTTATGTGGCCAATAACACGTTTTATGTGGCGAAGATCGCTTTTTTATGTGACCAATATGATTTCTATGTGACCAAGGTCACTTTTATATGTCGTCAAGATCACTTTTTATGTTGAAGATACTGGAACGTATAATTAAAGAACCCACATAAATCAGTTTTCATATCTGGAAAACAGCTGAATACGTTTATAAGGTTAGTTTAAGCGTTAGTATTATCAAAGTTATGTGAAATTATTTTATTTTCTATTGTTTACCACGTCAAATTCGTCGTCAATCAAAAGGGCTATAAGACTTTTATACTTTGGCCATATTACTACTGGTCAGAAAAAAAGAAACTCTTGTACTATAAGGGCTAAATGTTGTTCAAAATTATCTGTGACTGAGTGGTCAAGATGAACTCACTGAAATGACGCATTGCAAAAATTAAGCAAAATTTAACCGATTTGCACAATTTTTTAAGTTTGACCATGCGTTGGCGGTAATATTTAACGACATTTTAATTTATAAAAGAAAATAAACTACAAGTAAACGAACAGTCACTGTAATGATGCCAGCACATCAACACTAAAAATGATTTAGTTATGATAAATAATAATATTGTTTCGATTGGTATTGCAGTGGGTGGCCCGGTTCTTTGCTAAAATAGTCTCTTTATATTGTTCTACTGGGGTTAAAGATTGATCACAATTTTCATGGAGTGGTCTATATGGTCTTACTGACTATCAAACCAGTTTAAACGGTGCATTACATCACACAATGTATCTACAATTGACCAGTTTATAATCTCAATATACGTTAGCGGCTATTTTGGACGCCATCTTGAACTACTAAAAATGAGCTTTGATTGACCTCGAATCATCTAAATAATACCAAAAAAATCTCCAGACAAAAATAAATAGTAAAAGATGTATTACACTTGTTTCTGATTATATTCTTCACAATACTTTTTTCATTTTTGACCTTGAAATTAACAGTTTAACCTTGCGATGACCTTGAAACATCATAGTATTAGCATAAATAGATTCACAAGATTGAAAATAATGCATAAAAACTATGGTACACAAATGGAGTGGCGGCTATTTTGGATTTATGCAAATTAGGTGTCCTCCCACTAATTGGATTTTAGGTGATCTTTAATATGTTTTTCAATTAATGATCCGACGAACGTTGTAATTTTTTTTGTCGGCGACCCTCTGCGTTCTCCGATGACCCCCGACGACCACAAACCTACAACGGTCATCTAGCGCCCTTCCTGTGACCTCCAACTGAGCTATGCCCCCTTTTCATGAACGTGACCTTTATGAACTTTATCCAGAACGCTGTAGTGTAGCAACGATAAAATAAATAAGAAACCAATATCGTTTTCGACATTGTTTTACGTAAAGCATTTTACAATTTTATTTCTATGTATATAGGCCTACATGATGCAGACCATATCATTACACAACATGATAGATCACATACATTGGTCTGTTTTTTATAACATATTCACAGCTCAATAATATTCGCACTTCAATCTTGCAACGGTACCGTAATAATATCAGCCTTTTTAAAATATTATAATCAAACCCAACATGTATTTACATAATTATTTAACTGAAACGTAGTAAAAATAACAGCAGAATAATAGTTAGCTAAATGGTAGCATGTTGGATTGATGGGGTTAATGAGCCGCACGTGTCGACGGGATTATCCGCAAAGATCGGTGCCCCACCCACCAGATAATTAGTGAGCATATCAGTCATACGGCGTTGCGTCATGGTGATTATCAGGCCTATTAGTTGGGAAGGATCAAGACTATTTAATGTCTCCAGGCAAAAAAACAACATCAACAATTATTTTTGCGAGAATTCAAGAGAGCGCTAAATGGTCAAGGATCAGTTTTGCCCGATAATTCATACCCGTAAAATTTAACTATATTACTGTATACTAAATATAAATTACAACATATAGCATTTTGTTACTATCTTTATGTCTGTTATGTTGTTGCGTAGATGTTGCGTGAATGGTGTGTAGGGCGCGGCGTGTAGGGCGTGGCGTTAGCTCAATTAGGTATGTGGGTACACAGTTGACTGATCCAAAGCCGGCTGTTTATGTGACAGGAATGGTGCTAATCGTTCAATTAACAAGTTTATAAAACATCAGTATCAGCATAACATGACATAAATTATATCAGTATAAAATGATAAACTTTTTTTAAATGACGAAGAGTTTAATTGATTGATTGATTGCTTGCTTGCTTGCTTGCTTGATTGCTTGATTGCTTGATTGCTTGATTGCTTGATTGATTGATTGATCGATTGATTGATTGATTGATTGATTGATTGATTGATTGATTGATTGATTGATTGATTTATTGATTGATTGATTGATTGATTGATTGATTGATTGATTGATTGATTGATTGATTGATTGATTGATTTTGATTTTGATTGATTGATTGATTGATTGATTGATTGATTGATTGATTGATTGATTGATTGATTGATTGATTGATTGATTGATTGATTGATTGATTGATTGATTGATTGATTGATTGATTGATTGATTGATTGATTGATTGATTGATTGATTGATTGATTGATTGATTGATTGATTGATTGATTGATTGATTGATTGATTGATTGATTGATCTATCGATCCATCGATCCATCGATCGATTTATCGATCCATCGATCAATTGATCAATTGATTGATTAATTGATTGATTGATTGATTGATTAATTGATTGATTGATTGATTGATTGATTGATTGATTGATTGATTGATTGATTGATTGATTGATTGATTGATTGATTGATTGATTGATTGATTGATTGATTGATTGATTGATTGATTGATTGATTGATTGATTGATTGATTGATTGATTGATTGATTGATTGATCTATCGATCGTTTTTTTTCATTTTGAAAAACACATGATCTACCGGTTTTTTAACATAATAAGATAAAACGTGACATCAAACAGCAAGATTTCACAAACGTTGACCTCCATTTTGTCAAATCAGAATAATTTCCACTCACTTGAAGTTGTGAAAATCCCAATTAAATGATTTGGCGGTTGAAGGGTTAATAACATAAATTGTGCTAACATTAAATCCATACACTTGAAAAATAATGTTGAACGTCGCCAAACTGGTTGGATTTGTGTGGGGCGAGCTGGTTTATATGTGGGGCCAGTTGGTATAAATGTGGGGCGACTTGGTTGGGGCGAGTTGGCATATATGTGGGGTGAGTTTGTATAAATATGGGGCGAGTTGGTTGGAGCGAGTTGGCATTAATATGGTGCGAGTTGGTTGGGTAGAGATGGTTTTGGGGCGAATCGCCTCTCACCAACATCGACCAGTAAAATGTTTTATATTAGCACCATACAATTATGTCTTAATACGCCAACCTTGATGTGGTGGCTCATTTTGGTTGCGTGCACATAAAAAATACAACGAATTTCATCGCGGAGGGGGCGTTCCAAAGTGTCGGAAAGGGATGTTCGCCTCTGAAACGGACTAGCGATTAGTATATCATGTGGATCTGGGAACTGAGTATTCCATGGCATGCACCGTTTGAGAACTGTCACAACAATTGCAAATTATGATGGTTGACGTTAGAGCGGTTACCACCAAGTTACCAGATTGAATATTTTACCCATTTGTCATATCCGTTTAATATTAAATTTGTTTTTCTGATCAGAATTGTATTTTCTATTCAAAACCATTCTTAATGTGCTAGTAAAAAGTTTTACACAAAGTATTTTAGTCGGGACTAAATCAGACAACCCAACAAATACGAGTCGTTGACCCAATTTTGGGTTAATGTTTGCTCACCGTCTTCGACGCTGGCCCAACATTATCCCAACAATGGGCCAACTTCTCGTTTTCGCTGGGAAATGTGTGCGGCGGGCGTCACGCGGCGTCATGTGGAAAATTAGGCCTATGTGTGCGCGCTACAAATTAAAAACAAACAGTTCTGAGCGGAAAATGCACAACTAACATCGCTCATATTACAACCTGATCTACACGAGGCGAGAGGCGGTCAAATCTGCTGATTGCTTGATTCCGCTTGTGACACGTTTAGTTTCCGTGCGACACATGCAGTGCTGAATGTAGAATGTTGGATAATCTTATACAAAATGTAATGATTTAATGCCATTATGACGGTTAATGTTATTACTTTTTACAGGCATTAAGCTTGCAAATTTTACAATTATTTACTGGCATTATGCCGGAATATTTTATAATTATTTACTGCCTTTATGCTGACAAATTTTATAATTATTTACTGGACTTATGCTGGCTAAAGTTATAATAATCTACTGACATCATGCTGTCTAATTTTATAATAATCTACTTGCATTATGCTGGCTAATTTTATAATTATTTACTGGCTTTAAACTGGCTAATGTGTATTACATCTGATAAAACAAGAAAATAAAATAACAAGACATATATTGACGCATTCTTTGTTCAATGCTGGACCAACGTCTGCAACCTTGATCGACAAAAAATAGTCAGCATTGGGTCAACATCTCTTGTTTTGTTCACGAGGCATTGTAATGACACAAAAGTGATCTGAAGTACATGGGAGGGGGGGGGGGGGCGACAACACTTGAGACTTTGACCGTTGAGCTCTCGTTATTGTTCCTGATACCAAGCACGTTCTGTGTGATACTCACATCTCTAATAAACAGAAACGTATTATGAACTGGGAAATGAATTAAAAAGTCATATCGCCCAATAATATTGTGACCCGTCGCACATAAAATGTACACCCAGTACAGACAGCATTGTTACAATCAGGATTGACGTATTTGTAAAAGGTTTCAATGTGTTAATGGTTAAAATTAATTGTGTGTTACTAGTAAGGTAGCTGAGTGATGTATATATAATTGTATATAACGGATTCCTAAAAAGTAGGTCGACGACGACGCAATTAGTTCAAGTTTTTAATGATATACAATATGTCTTTGGTTAAAGTGATGTTTTATATCTTGATTTAAGTACGGCTTTTGATACTATCCCTCATGACTTGCTAATTTTTAAGCTAAAATATTATGGTTTTCACGGTTAACTACTTAAATGGTTATGTTCATAGTTATCCGGGCGCCAACAACGCGTTTTGATTTCCGGGGTACCATCAGCGGGGTTACCCGCATCATCATCTATCAAGTTGTCTGCTACCGGCAGACTCCTTGATATCACGTATATGTGCTATGAGTATAGAACCCCCCTCTTCCCTGCCCAACTCCTGCAGGCCAGACAATCTGACCTGAGTGTGACCTCCATACCACAGTCAGTAAACCGGTGACGTCATAATGAATATTCATGATGCTCGCACCCCCTCCATTTCGTACAGGCCTCAAACACACCTGTTGTCAAGGTCAGACTGGTAGTCTGACGGTCTGACCTGACTGGGCAGGGTGGGTTACCCGTGACGTCTGGTGTACCACAAGAAAGGATCTATTCTGGGTCCACTATTAGTTTTACCGTATTTAAGTGTAGCTTTATGTATTGAATTACAAGGTGATATCGATTCGATTTAAAGGTGGAGCCAAAAGTGGCCAATGATTTTTATTATTTCAAAATGTTTTATTATTACTATTACAAGAGTGAATAATCCTGTATCTGCTAATTACTCGATGGACGAAGTAACATTAAAACGTGTTACCGAGGTACAAGACCTTGGATTTACTTTAGACTCAGCCTTGCAATGGTACATTCATGTCAAGAATATTATATCAAAAGCAAACCGTGTTAGTAGTCTTATTAAGCGCACCCTTGGGTGGCATGCTCCCCAGCATACAACATTTATTTTATACAGCAGTCTTGTGAGACCAATTCTTGCATATTGTTCGCCACTCTCGGGAGGTTTAAACCAAAAATATACTAAATCAATATAAAGAAAGAGTGCAGTGAACGATGACGCGTTACATGTGGTTAGGAATGTTGCAAAGTTAAAAAAATTCCAATCATTCAAAAAAAATTGAAGTGGGTGGGTGGGTCCAGGGACTACATTTTATATCAATCTTTCCCGATTTCGATGTTTTTGAAGTAAGAAATAGTCACCCAATCTAAATGAACTGGTAAGAAAATGATATCAATTTAATATTTGAACCCAAGCCTGCTGTAAATCGCAACATTTTTAAAAAAGATCGTAACTCTCTCACTTTTTAACGATTTGCGCGTATAAATCTGTGTTGTGAGACCTGAAATTTACGATTCAAGGTCATCTAAAGGTCAAAGCCAAGATGGATGCCGTTCGCCATCTTGAAGTTTTGATAGCAAATAGCCTTAGAATCTTGTTTAATACCTCATTTTTCGAGGTATTACATAATATTCTAGGTCTTTTATGTCAAAAGTTATAAATTCAACATCGGAGACGGCGGCCAATTTGGATTTATGCACATAAGCATATCATGGGGAAAAATGAAACATTCCAGATTTGCACACACCCCTATGTTAAATAAGCCTTATAGGGTATACTATAAATGGTTAACTTAATCTTATGGACATAAGATAATCTTTAGTTGTGGATAATCCGATATTTCTACGCACACTATTTCCAGGTCGGACCTTATGTAAAACCGCTATTTTAGGAGACATTTATAGCACAGCATGCCAAATAAATAGGAATCACTGCAAACGGAACGGACTTCATACACATTCATCATGGGCTTGCCCACGTTCGCAACATCCACTAAAATTTGTCTCTATGACCCCTGCACTTCAAGACTGCTAAATCATCATTCAGACTATTACTCGAAAAGTTAGTATCCCTCGCGAGTAACACGATAGCAAGCACGAGGTATTCATCCGATGTTGTTTCAATGGTGGGCCAACATTGAAACAGCATTTGGTGAATACCTCGTGTTTTCTGGGACGACAGCGTCGCATGCAGGCGACGACCAACACTAAACCACATTTTTTGCATGATTTCTCAATTTGAGATTAATTCCCCAATGTAATAGACGCTACAAAAGTGTATTTGTTAATTGTCTGATTCTTGCAAGGATCTTGACAAGTCTACTCCTAGATAAGTCCGAAGTTAGTAGCGAAAACTCAGGCGCATATAGTATACACGGAGAATTAACGTCTGAGAACGTTGATTTAACGTTAAGGATAACGTTATGCGTGTGCCAGTCAAATCGATCGCAGTTTGAAAAAAGAATCGCGCTAAGGAACGAATTACAGCCTCCGTGTGCTATAGATGGTTGTTCATAAATGGTAGAGTATAGGCCCCTGCACATTTCGTATTCACAAATAAAATCAATAAAACATTTTTTTATCGTAGTATGATCATCGTCACTTTAATTGGGATGATCTCATCTGAGACCATTGCATATATGTAGGGGGCCTATTTCTTGATATCACGATTGAGATATGAACGTGTCGCATTGGTAAAGCGCCCGACCCTCACACCAGTCATGCCGACGGGTTCGAACCCTGCTGGTCCAATATACTTGGATCTTTCTGAAAATAGTTTTGTTTCTACCCTCTTAATGCTTGCGACTAGGCGATCACGTTAATTGCGCCTTTGTAAAAATATTAAGCTTGAAACCCGTGTTCTGACCCAGTTCATCAAGAAATTCAACCCTTGAAGTGCTAACATAACCATGGAGACGAAAGGTTTTTTTCAATTTGAAATCATCATAAATGTCTTAGTTAGCTCTTTCCGCTTCATTTGAATACCTATTTTATGGGTCTACGGCCACTATGAATATGTTCACTCTTACAGGACGAGGATCGACAATAGTCGTCAGAATCTGACGTCTACAGACGTTAGATTATGACGACTAAAGTCGATCCCCGTGCTGTAAGGTTTAAGACATTTAAAGTCAATCGTAATTTAAATGGAGCGCATGGCCCTGTGCGCTTCATTCAGTTTGCGATTGACTTCAAATATCTTAGTGAACTGGGCGCTTTCTCCGGGCGATCATAACTCAGTGCCTCGTGACAGATATGACAGAGACCCTCAGCCCGGGACATGACGTAAAGGTCAATGAATCTGAGAGGTTATTACTCCAAAATGAGGAAGTATCCGCAGATGTGGAAACAGAATGGTGAGTTATGACCGGGCGATGCGGCGCGTCGCACCAAGGTGGGGTGAATTTCGGACCAGCGCCGTCTGCGCTGGCCCGGAATTCAGCCCACCTTGACCCAGTGTTTCACGACGTGACCTACGACTCGCTGATCATTCTCAATCACGGGAATTTCCCGAGAGGGAAGACTTTCCTAGGCGCCGCTCGCGGACTCAGGGTTCACATTCGCGACGACGGGGCCGGCTCTGGCCACACGCATGCGCCAGGCACCACGTACATACAAAACTTTTGTATAACATTTCTACAATGTTGGATCAACGTCGAAGTGTTTGCTGGGTGGCTGTCGCACAAGATTGACTAAATGACCTTGACCAATTTCCATGACCATATATATATTCTTAGCCCAACTTCGTTAAGACTGAAAAATAGCCGCGATCACTTTCTGGAATATTGTTGTGCATATATCTAGCCGATAGTTTTCATCAATATGTTTTTTTCGCTGTCATCTTCGGTGATTTTGTGAATAATTGTAATCATAAAATGGGTCACAAGTCACACCGGATACATTTTCTAACCATACTATACCCAGAGATTTTTTATAATAAAAAATCTCTGTAATACTCATGCAATGGCCTTGACCTTTGGACTTAAACTCCAATTAATTCCGAAAAATCATAAATGTACTTACGGCTTTTGGTTGGATAAAAATCGACTACATGATCATTGAATTTAAACGAATATGCGAGATATACCATTTTGAGATTTGAGTCTAGCGATTGGCGGCCATCTCGGTAATATATGCAAATACAAAAATTGCCACTGGTTGAAATTTAGTATTCACGGTGGAAATGATGAATCTAGCCTCTGCTGAACACAGTTCAATCGGTCCTGAAAAAAATGGACACTCCTCCCTTCTTATATCATTATCTTTACTTGCTAAAAAAAAACAAAAAAAACGACTAAAAACGTATTCCACAGTCATCTTCCTGCACGAAGCGTTGGACCTGTGACTGTTGATTTAATATTGGGCCAGCGTCACAGACGCTCGCCCAATATTAAACCAACAGCGACCCGATATATCTTATTTGTTAGAAACCTTTCATCTCAGGAGAGTGGATTCAATTGAATCCCGTATTGCATTATATGTTTATATTAGTTTCATCTGAGGTTGCCTGCAGACATCTACTTGAGTGTGGGGGGGCTGAAAGGATGTTGTGACATCAAAAAGGAATGGCGGCTGAATAGCGGTACAATGTTGTCAGCCAATGGCCCACCATTGAACAAGCATCTATCCCTTGCATGCTTTGTGATGTGATACTAGCATTTCGACCACCAGTGGACTAACGTAGTACATAAGTCCACCGCTACAGTACGTCATTGAACTAGGAACGCGCACATGCGATTCGCCAAATGAATTTTCTCGGCCTGATAGCACTGGACATGGGAGTTCTAAATATCCCCCTCCTCCTCCCCCCCCCCCCCTACGCGGCTGTGGAGTTCAGTCTCTCAAACTGGCTGGATGTTTTTTCGTCACGAACAAAATGGCTCCATGGAAGCCAAATCCAGTCTGCCCACTAGACGGTGATAAATTGCACAAACACGAGACGCTTACCCACTATGCATGCAAAGGGCTTTTATAGCTTAAAACAATGGCTTAAACCGACATTTGAACAGGTTTGGTATGCACGAAGGTAGTTCAAATGGTGACTGCCCATTATTACAAAAGTCCGTTATTCCAAAAGCCCATCAGTTGAAAATCCAATTAATCCGAAAGGCCAATGGTCCGAGAGCTCATTTGTCCGAAAGGACATTGGTCCGAAATTTACTGTTAAAATTAAAAGAAATACAGATTGATAGAATATCCCACCCCCTACGGGAAATGTATCAGACTGATTCATAATACAATTAAAAAATTTATTTTTAAGACAATTAGTAAATGTATTAATTGTTTTAAATGTTTTAAGGTACCGTATAATATCATTATGTGTTTATGCAAAGCAGCAGTCTCGAGAAATATGTTTCACTGATTATTGTATGTATTTAATAAAATGAATAACTGATTAAGCAAAAGTGTCTGTACTATAAGAGGTTGTTTGCTCATCCCTTCACCTACATGCTTTACAGGTATACACACCCTTACAAGGACTTAGCGCTCCTATATTGGGCACCTTTAGCTCCAGAATTGGATGGCAATCTTTAGAAGGTGCTACCTGAAAGGCTCACAGAGTACCTGTCAAATTTTGCCCCTGGGCCCGCATACAGTGGTATCCAGTGTCAAACACACCTCTCTTCACCACAACATAGGCAGAAAGACTTGATTCGCGCCTAAGCGAATTAATTAATGGCTAGCGTCCGATCACATTGTAAACTATTGACCTGTAGTAACAGTAATAATAGTTGCAGAATGCAGTTGAATTATTTGAGTGGAGCAGTGTGTTATATTAGCTGAATGCATAGCGGAAAGCATTCTTATTAAACCATTTTATTTATGTATGAACTTGGGCCAACGTTGAGCTAGCGATGCCAGCGTTATACCAACATTGGTAGGCGTTGTGTCAGCGTTGAGGCGCATTGGGCAGGCGTTGTGCCAGCGTTACTATCAGGACCGGTGCGAACATTACATACCTCGTTATAGCACTGATAGCGAGAATGTTCTGCTAAACAGACATTTGTGGATCCAGGGCACAGTTGGAAGGCCATGATCAAGGTCTACAACTTGTCGTTGGAAGCTACAGGTTTGGCCACTAATAATACATATATTATGTAATCCTTATTAAATCAGTGAGTAGTATTTAGATTCAAATAAAAAGGGTCAACAATGGTCATGCAAACATATCTCTGAGACCCCACCCCCACCTTTAGGGGTAAAAGGGTGGCAGCGATTATTGTGAGCAGCTGGATCAAATAATGCTGTTTTGAGGTTGGTCCACTGTTTGCGACGTTGGGTCAACATTAGTCTAGCATTGGCTTAGTGTCCCTTGTTAACTGAGTTAGTTGTGTGAGCAAGGCTAGAGGATGGCACAGTTATTCTATGTTATACTCGGAGAAATCTTCCTGTGCGCAGGCGCATAATTTATAACATAGAGATTGCCAGGGACATAGAGCGAGGGAGCTCTGTTGGAAATATGCCATAATCACCATAGAGTAAGGATTGACTATGGTATTTGAGCATGCTATGATCATGATGTAATTGCATTTTTAAAGAGGTGAGACCCAGCACGAGAGTTGGCCATCATTACAACGATTACATCATGTCACGTTTAATTTTAATGCAAAATTTAATGTAGCAAAACAAAGTCTTTATCAAAAGGGATGTAGGGCAATGTTCGCTCTACTGAAACGGATTAAATCTCTATCTCTACCTCCTGATATTGCATTAAAGTTATTTGACACTCTGGTAAAACCTGTTGTATTATATGGAGCTGAAGTGTGGGGGTGTGAAAATTGCGACATTGTAAATAAAGTGAAATCTACTTGCTCTAATATGGTTTTTGGAGAGTTGGGTGAAACGCCGTTTCATATAGATATTAAATGTAAAATGATCCCCTACTGGGCGAGACTGACTAACAGTAAAGAAAATAAACTGTCGAAAATGATTTACTCTTTAATATATAAACTTTACGAGAAGGATTTGTTTCATTCTACTTGGATTAGCTCGGTGAAAAACATACTAGATAGTGCTGGATTCTCTGGGATTTGGACGAATCAATCTTTACCTAAATCACCGGATCATTTTAATACAATTCTCAAGTTGAGGTTGCACGACCAATTCATACAAAATTGGAATAAAGGCATAACAAAAGGTGGTAAATGTACTGTACACCGTATAATTAAAAATACTTTTGGTTTCGAGAAATATCTGACTGAACTACCTGTAAATAATAGAATCCTAATGACAAAATTTCGGTGCCGCAATCACCGTCTACCAATCGAAGCTGGTTGTCGGGCTCAAACTCAGCGCGACCTACAGTTATGCCTCCATTGCAATGACATCGGTGATGAATACCACTATCTGTTATGCTGTCCGTTATTCAGAGAAGAGCGTAAAAAATATATAAATGTCAAATTCTGAAAAAGACTTTCCACTATTCAACTGGAACAATTATTCAAGCAAAACGATTATAATAATGTACTGCAGTTAAGTTTATTCGTGAAAGTGATTATCGCAAAGTTTTAAATAAAATGAAATGAAATGAATCGGGCTTTAGGACACTTTTGTGCACATATAGGCTAAACTGGGCCAGGAGAACCTCCTGAGGATGGTGAGATGATTGAGATGACACTGTCCTCCAGACACAGGATTCGAAACTCGAGCCCTGGCGGTCTGAGGCCGAGCACGCTGCCTCTCGGTCACGGAGGCTCCCCACAATACTAACTTTCACACGTGGATGGGGAAGAAACAATTTGTGTTTCTTTCAAACCGCCGAGACCGGGAACCGAACCCCGGACTCTGGCGTGAAAGGCAGCGGTGCTAACCACTACCCTAGGGCCCACGCCCCGCAAAGTTTTAAAGTGGTCTTAACAATGAATAATAACATTTAATCCACTGATTCTTGTATAAATCATTACAATTGTAAATAGAATTATAATATGCACTGTATTGTATTATATGGCGCCAGCTCTTTCCTGGCTCTTCTGTCCTGTTTCTCACACAGGAACCATCAGCAATAAATACTTGTTACTTGTTACTTGGTGTTACTTGTTACAACAGGCCCGTTATTAAATCCAGCGATGCTGGTGAAGCTGGAATCCATTA
This sequence comes from Flabesymbios commensalis, assembly GCA_964017125.1. Taxonomy (NCBI): domain Eukaryota; kingdom Metazoa; phylum Annelida; class Polychaeta; order Terebellida; family Flabelligeridae; genus Flabesymbios; species Flabesymbios commensalis. The sequence continues at coordinate 17,944,662 of OZ024917.1, forward strand.
GATTGTTAAATCCGTGGATTTTTAATTGGACTCGCAGTCCAAGGTTTTTTCAACATGGTAGAACGCAAGCCAAGCCTTGCTCAGACCGAATCCCGTCTAAGCCAAGTCATAGGCACTATATATTCAGAGAGGTCAAAGGAAGGTATTCCGCCAAAACTCAAAAGCTACATAACGTCCTTCGTCTCTCAATGATAGGCATAGCATTATTATTTGAAACAGACGTTGGCACGATGCCGGTCCATCATCTAAAATCCTGAGCCAGCATCGCACCAACTACAACAAGCAGGACAGAGTGGTAACCCAATTATTATACCATCTGAATATAGCACACAACCTACGTTGCTTATATCCCACGTTGGTACGATGCCACCCACCATCGCCAGATACTGGGCCGGCGTCGCACCAACTATACTTGCGCATGAGACAACATCAGCTCAATTTTTATGCCATCTGCATCTGACCCACTTCCCCAGTGGTCGTATGTGTATGTGTCGTATGCGTTGGCCCAACACTGGGTCAACATTTACTAACTTTCATTTATATATTATATACAACCTCCTTCCGACTGGGCGGGGGCCCTAGGGTAGCATCTTCATCTATCCAGTTGTCTGCCACCGGCAGAACCTGGATAACCCGTATATGTGCTATGAGTTCAGAACCCCCCTCCTCCCTCCTCCTCCCGGACCAATTCACAGTTGATTCAGGCGGCCCAAACAATCTGACCTGAGTGTGACCTCCACACTGCAGTCAGTAAACCGGTGACGTCATAATGAATATTCATGTTGCTCGCACCCCTCATTTTTGTACCGGCTTAACACACACCTGTTGTCAAGGTCAAACTGGTAGTCTGACGGTCAGACCTGATACGGCAAGATGTAGGGTAGTGGCTAGCACCGCTGCCTTTCACGCCAGAGTCCGGGGTTCGGTTCCCGGTCTCGGCGGTTTGAAAGAAACAAAAATGTTTCTTCCCCATCCACGTGTGAAAGTTAGTATTGTGGGGAGCCTCCGTGACCGAGAGGTAGCGTTCTCCTGGCCCAGTTTAGCCTATATGTGCACAAAGGTGGCCTAAAGCCCATTTCATTTCATTTATCTCCATCCGACTGACAGCTCGGAATGACAAGAGTTGTCAAACGGTCGCCGTCTTAATAAACCGGGCATTTTACGGTTGCAATACAAGAGTTTTTTTATGATTTGGTTTTAGGGACATGTCCTCTATGACAGAAAAAAAACCTTAAAGAATCCTCCCAGGCAAAAGCTGTTCAAATCGCCAAATTTGACCCTACCCTAAACCCCGACTTTTTGACTTATATTCAGTTTTTTTCAAGGCTGTGTGATAAACAAAAGTATCTTTTAAATATTGATACAAGCACCAAACTTGACATTAACACTCCTTAATGTCCCCACTTCTGAAAAACAAACGTTATCAACCCACAAATTCAAAATGGCTGCAATTTTCATAGAATACCTCCATAAAAAGTACGTTTTTCATAGCATAGGATCCACAGGTCAGATTTGAATAGTTTTGGTATTGTTTCATTATGTTTTTGACTGTTGTGAACCCGAATTGTGAACTTTCAACATCCCCAGAGGCTTCTTTTGTGGTCATATTCAAGATGGCCGCCATTTCATATACACAAATGATATACTTGTATGCACCATGCTTCAATCTGAATGATCTTTGTGTCAATTTATTTAGTGTTTTCAACATAAAAAAAAACTAAAATTAGAGATACGGCTAAATTTTCTTTGGTCGCTTCCAATATGGCTGCCAATATTTCCAACATAGAAATGCTTTGTTTACCATAACACTTGAACCACTGGACCGATTTTAATAATTCTGCTATAAGATTATAAGTAATTGTCTTTGTATCTTATCTTGCCATGTGGTGCGTTATGATTCCTTATCGGGGTTATATCATCGCCTGTGCAGGTGGGTGCATTGTGATGCTAGTAGTAGTAGTACATCGATTTGGATCTGTGTTACCAACTTGGGTTGTGTAGGAATTAGTTGACTTGTATGATATTAAAATATACCTTATTGTGTTAGGTGTTGGGTGCAGGCTTCTTGGGATTATCTGTTTGTTCTACATTTAATGTTTGCAAAAATGGAGTATAACGAGCAGAATGTTATCTGAAAAAAGCCTGTAGGCAGTTTAGACTCAACTCTGAATGGGATAAAAGTGAAGTGCAAGCATTGGTCCAGCAAAATAAAGAAAGACACAATTCATACTGTACCTGGCAGAAAAGTATGCAGACGAGGGTTTTGTGGACAAAGATCAATATGGAGATCAACGGCAAACCAAATGTGGTCACCTTTAGTAGAACAGCTGTGGTGTGGCTTCAGCAGTTCTACAACCTACAGCAGAGAAAATACCCCGAGGAAGAGAAGATCAGACTTACACAGACCGGCGCAAAATGCATAAGAGACGACATCAAAGCTGTACAAATAAACCATAACATGTACCCATCTTGAATGTGATGATCTAGTCTCAAGAAGCCTTGTAATTTAAACGCGATCGACGTCTTCCACAGTACATCAAAATCTGCGATGCTGCCATTGGCCTTCGGGCTGACCATCTTCTGGTAGGTCACTGTAGGTCATCCCACGACACTCTCTTCTTCATGGTACTGTATCTGTACTCAGCCAACTATAGATATGTCGTTGGCATGACCGTCTGATGAGTCCAGATGCTGTGATCCACATTGTAAGTTGCATACTGTACGATTTCGTTGGTCATTTTAGGTATGTCACCTCTCTGGGAGCAGGCAGAATTTCTCTTAATAAGGTGTAGCCTACTTCTTCATACGGACAGAAGACGTTGTGGTGATGCAGATAGTCGATGTGAAAACGGGACGCGAAATGGTGATGCATCTGTACTCCCAAGCCCAACTGCAGTGGTGTCAACATGACCCTTGGCCTGATGACCTGCGTCATCATTTGTCCTATGAAAGCTACCTTCAGTCCAGTTTTCTTCCCAGCAAACAGTATTCTAAGCAGAAATTATAGGCTTTGTCAAAAAGGTTATGTTGGCTTTTTGAGGCTCTAGATCATTATATTCAAGAGGGGTGTATGTTATGGGTTGTTTGTAAAGCTTTGATGTCGTATCTTATGAACTTTCACTGGTCTGTATCAGTCTAATATTCTTTCCTCGGGGTCTTGTCTCTGCTGGTTGAAACTGCTAAAGCAACACCCTAGTTATCCTGAAGGCAACCACGTTTGGCTTGCTGCTGATTTCCATATGGATTAAAGAGTCCCTGAAGTGTTAGTGTAGCCTCGTCTGCATGTAGGTGTAGCTTTAAGCTTAGTGGTGAGTGCTAACAAGCTTCTGTTCAATGAGGTCGAGGAGATCATTGATGTTAATATGTTTATCGTCGTTTTCTTCCATGAAACTTGTAACCTTCGGAAATCCCCTGGTTCTGTGATCTTTGCGAGGCCGCCCAAATATTAGGTTCTGGAGCATAATGTATCCTTGTTTGCGCAGCTGGCATCTGCTTGTATGTTCAGAAAGCGTTGATAGACGGGTGGTAGACTGATTCTGCTACAGTGAGATCATGCACTTGTGAAACCCTTGCCTTCAAAGTGTATTACCAGTCATGATATCATGCCATGCCTCTAGGAGAGCATCCTTTAATTTAATTGTCATGACTTTATGAGGTTGTTCTTGTTCCGGCCTCTTACTTCCGGGTGTGACTTGTTTGCTACAAAACAGACAAGCTGTCTTGAATTGAAAACCTTTCTTAGAATACCACAGTGCATACCTTCGTTATTTGTGCTAGGCTTGGGCTCATCTTCCTTGGTGTCATTGGCTATCTGATGTAGGTTACGGTATTTGCGGCGAAAGTCTTCGTGTGCTTTTCTGCCAGGTACAGCATTCATTGTGTTTCTCCTTCCTTTCCTGGACTTATTGCTTGCCGACGAAGCCTGCACTGGATACCCAACACAATAATGTATATTTTAATATCACAAAAGTCAACTATTTCCTACACAACTCAACACCCATCCAAATCGATGTACTATTACTACCAGCATCACAGTGTACATACCTGCGCATTCTATGGATACATCCTGTAAGGGATCTTACCGCACCCCATCGCAAGATAAAATACAAATAAAGATAATGGTATGGTAAAAAATAGAGGTCATTTTAATTTGGTTGGTTGTTTGTTTTTCAAAGGTGTGTTGATGAGGAGAGTTATTGCCAAGTTTAGTGCCTGTATCAACATTTAAAAGGTCAGTTCGGTCAAAAAGTAGGAGTTTCGGGTAGGGTTAAACTATTGCGATTTTGACAAATTTCGCCTGGGAAGATTCCTTAGGAGTTTTTTTTCTGTCATGAAGACATGTTCCTGAAACCAAAACAGAAAAAAGCCTTGTATTGCATTATTATTTGTTAGGTCGGGCTAAAAACTTGTCTGGTCGAAATGAGTCATCGCGGCCATCCATTTTTCACAGGTGATCAGAAAAAATCAGATTTTTAATGATTCTTTGTACTGGCATATGACTATTGCCCATGGGTTAAACCAATGCATACAAAAACGCAAATCTCTGTGGTGGCCATTTTTATTTTGTGATATAAATTAGGATTTATGTCACACAAATGATTTAAATATAATGTATGTGGTTCAATAAACATGAAAGTATTTGTTTATCTACTAGTTAACTATCTAGTTGCCATACGTCTTGAGCTATTGGCGAACCATTTTGAAATCCGAGATGACGGCCAAAATCTGGACGTGCCAACCTGCTTCCATCAAAATCACTGCAGAACAAGATCTCAACTAAATTCCCATCAAAATTTACACTTGTTTCCTAAAATACAAGCTCTAATTTTATTGATATGATTATTACCATAGTGTCAGAAATCAAACAACATGATTAATACCGTTACTTCTGTTTACAGTCAGACTTGTATTCAGTGCGCCGCCTGGTGAATGTGAAGGTTTCATTGTCAGTGCCCTCCCATCATCACTGTGTGTGGAAAGGCAAGGGTGAAAACAATACTACGAAACATTAAAATATTAGGTTTTTCACAAAACGTCTAATTATTGTGTGCTCATAAATCGATCATCAAGTATTGATGAGTGTTAACTTAGAAACACTCCTATCACAGAAGCACATTTCCCATTTGTGTCGTCACAACCGTTACTTTGAGTCCTAGAAACGTAGATTCGTAGATCCGAATGTACGAGGCGCGCAGCGCCGAGGATAATCGGATCTACGAAGCTATCGTAATTGGGTTCTATCTTCGACTTAAAATACACTACATAAGTACATGTGTTCCAACATTTGATATCGAAAATATCATTTTTATAATCAGCATGGGTAACTATGAAACATTAGCCATGCAGGGTCATAGTGAAATATTTATATTGTGCGCAACCCGGGCAATGTCAAAATAACAGTAGATTCGTAGATCCGAATCTACTGTTTTAACAATAGACTAACGTCACCGGTGTATATTAGGCACGAAGAGGTTATGGAGCCCCCAAAATGAGTCTTAGATAGAAAGAAAGACTACTCCGATCAAATGAAAATGCAGCATCCTTTGTTGGCTTCTGGTATTCAGCTTGCTCATGTTCCTCGTAATAAACAGGTTGTGAGCACTGCCTTAACCCTTTAACCGCCAGATTATTCAATTGGAATGTTGTGTCTCGCTGACGCGATCCACAACTTCGAGTGAGTGAAAATTATTCAGATTTGCCAAAATGAAGGTCAACAAATTTCAAATCTTGCTGATTATTGTCACTTTTTATCCTTAACAGGTTTAAAAGCTGATGTAATGTGCTATAAAAAATGTAAAAAAACTAATATGGACGGCACCGGCGGTTAAAGGGTTAATAGATAATTATTTTTCTTATTTTATATCGTTACTCATACAAACAATTAAATGTTGCTCATTCAGAAAATGCAACTTGGATAGTTTTAATCGATACTTGAGACCAAATTAGTACTTAGAAAGGTCGTAATTGGAGCAATTCCCATGGCAGGGAATACATTTTCAGCCAGTATGTACTTTACAATGGTTCATATTGAAGAATGAGTTAACCCTTCTACAGCTCTAAGGATGACTGTAACCTTGTTTAATCCATTAACCCTTCAACCGCCAAAGTATTCAATCTGAATTTTCACTCACTTGAAGTTGTGTCTCGCTGACGCGATCCACAACTTCAAGTGAGTGAGAATATTTTATCTTTAACATGTTTGAAAGGTGGAACTTAATATGCTAAAAAAATGAAAACCTAAATATATGCGCTTAAAGGGTTAACCGCCGGTACCGATTATATTCGTTTTTTACAGTTTTTATTGGCACATGGCACATTTTTAAAACATGTTGAAGATGGCAATCCCTCATTGAACATAATAACGTCAAAATAAAAATCGGCACGTGGGCAAACCAATGGCTGGCAGCTTTTTCTTAAAAAATAATGTAAAATTACGCTGTTGACAAATAAGAAACGTCCACAAACAAATATACAAATTACCTTTAACAATATATTATTAGATGAAGTCGTCCCCTTGGAGTTAGAGTGTGCTAAACTGCCACTTTGTAAAATGGCAGTTTAGCATCTTCTAACTCCAAGGGGACGAAGTTGTTGGGCACACTAGCCTTGGATAACCTAATAGATACCAAATGTCCTGGGTCAGCCATATCTCTTAACTTTTCACAAAAGTAAATAGGAAGTTGGGTATATTGAAAGCTATTGGGAACATAAAACCCAGACGTACTAAAGATCAGCTACTGTATATAAAACTTTTAAACTAAAACTAAATAAAATACAGCGAAATGCGGCTCTAGTTTCTACCAGGCTAGTATATACAAGACTACTGAAAATACAAAATTACTACAAGAATTGGGATGGGAAACCTTCGAAATTAGAATAAATATTTATAAAATGTCCTCATTTTACACAATTTTGAAAATTACCGTTTCTCCATACTCAGTCGATCTACTAACACCCAAGGCAAAACTGTTGGCACTTTGTTCCTTAAAATGTAAAATAAACTCATTTAAAAAAAAATGTTTCTAAAAACATTAGTCGTTTAAAAAATATTTTGTCCCAGTATGATAAAAAAATAGAATAAATTGGAAGCCGGTATAAAAAACAGTAAAAGCCTTCGTATATTTAAACATCAACTGGGTAAAAAAAAAATTGGACCTGCTCCATCAACTTCCGAACTTTCATGGTCATGGCTCTGTTCATCAATGCAGATTGCGGATGGGATTAAGTGCGCTTAAATTCCAACGCGTCTCGTATAACTTAATACCAGATGTCATAGTTATTTTACATTCAATATTATTTGGTTGCAAAAGTAATACAGATGTTTGCCCTATGGTTCACAGATATACTTTGCAAACACGTCGTTTCCAGCTAACACCCGCATAAAATCCTCTGGTGAAGTATTACTATTACTATTCTTTATTAAAACATCATCAATGCTCTGCGAATACAAAGGTGGCATTTGACAGGGCTTATGCCCTACTACTCCTTCCTTATTTGTAAATTTCTGAGATATGATTTCCTAGATCAACGGTTGGGGGGGGGGGGGGGGCAGATGATACTGATTAGCCAAGGTCATAACGTTTATCAGTCAAAGCTACGTACACCATGTAAAAGCAATCTAACATATATTGGAAGATGTGGCTCTCTCATGATGCCGTGGTGTGACACTGCTGTTTGCTTGCGATGACAAGCAGTGCTGTTGCATAAAATGACTTGAATCTCAAAGAAATTACCTGTTTGTTTATATGTTTGATCCTCCCAGTATTATTCCCACATATGAGATTGAATGGTGCTTTATTTAAATGAATGTATTTCGGTGTACACACTACATCAGATATCTTTGTTTTATCAATCATTAATATAGTATTCTTTTTTTATTGAACTAGTCCCCATCCTACAAATAGTGGCTATCTTGGATACAGCCATTTTGATAATTTCACTAAGTGTATTTTTGTGTACCTATATGCAAGAAAATGTTGTATATTTAATTTAAAATCAGTGTGTTTATCATCACAATAATATTTATTGTTTTTCTCCCAGAATTTGGCCGCCATCCAGCATTTTGATAAGTTGACTACACGTATTTGGAAGTTTCCCTGGGCAAGTTCTAATGTATACATTTAAGTTGAAATCAATTTTATCATCACAAAAAAATGTATTGATTTTTTTCTGAATCTGGCCGCCATCTTGAAAATAGCGATTATGTTGGATTCTATCCTTTTGATCATTTGATTGTATGTATATGTATGTGTCTTTATACATTTAAGCAATCTTTGCTTTGTTCAATTTGAATCCATAGCTGATTTCAAAGAGTGTCATCTTAGCAAACTTTCTGCCAATTTTGGTTGTTTTTTTTCATTAACTGGGCAATTCTTCTGATTATCGCCACGAATCTGCTGCACTAGTAGGCAGAACCACAGAATGGCTGTATTTTTTCTGACTGGGTTTTTTTCATAATATATTTCCAGGGTATCCGGAATGAAACAATTAACTGGGACCTGGGAAACGGTATTTCAAACCACTATCACCAGGCAAGAAAAGCAATATGTTTCACTGAAAACCTGGAAAAGATGAATGTATTCATCTGGGAACTGCATGGAATGCGCATATTTTACCTATAATGACGCTTTTTCTGATTTCTCCTGGACTCGGAAACTATCATTTATTTCTACTGAGTACCGGATACCCTCCCCCCGTCATGACTCCACCAAAGTCCAGGGAAAATGACCGATGCTATATGGATTCAGAATTCAAAAATGGGTGGGGATCCGATGAAGATAATGATAAAGTTAAATGTCAAACAATGCTTTCCTAGTCTTCTGATCTAATACACACCATGTTGAGGAACCACTAAGTAAAAACGGGTCGGGGATCAGGGGGATCCCCCTCTTAACCCTTTCAAGCCTGAATTTACCATTGTCATCTTTATCCACTACAAGCCGCGAATTGTAGTCGCAATTCTCGACTTGTAGTGGATAAAGATGATTTGGTGTGGTTTAAAAAATAAAAAAAATGCCATGTATTGGTGAACCAGTTGCATTTAAATTTTCGTTTTAAAACCCTTGATTGTAGGAAAAGCAAGTCTGTTTTCAGGGATGTAAAATGATGCTTTAATGCATCGTGAGGGCTTAAAGGGTTATCTAAATCTCACTGCTCTAAACTCGAGCCCAACACGTCTTTGTATGTTTACTGGTCATCCTCTTAATGTTTATTTTCTGAACATAAATATTAATTGTTTTTATATAAAACACTACAAACATTACAAAGCATTGAACACACATCTCCGTAACAACCTCTAGGTATGGGCAACGCGAACAGCCGTATGGATGTTGTTTGTCTTTGCAGACCTCTGAGCAGCTGCTGCAATATAACATTTACGGTCCACGTGGGGTTAGCGGGCGGACTGGGAAAATAATGATGTACTTGCTGGCGCTATAGTGATACTCAAAAAGCGATAATATGCAATGACCCACCAAGGAAACTGGGCTTCACAATCAATGTAGGCCTACTTCCTGGTATCCCAGCAAATAGGAGACGCTGAGCCAATGTTGGCTTAATGTTGGTCCATCGGCTTCGACGGTGGACCAACATTAAGCCAACATTGGCTGACAATCTCGTGCGTGCTGGGATTGAAATGTCAGTTAGAGGTGTCACTGCAGTGCGTTGCCCTCTCATTTGTTGCTGCTACTTAACACCGAATGCCGGCCTCTTGCGCTTTTTTGGGCCCTCTTGTGACCTCTAGTGACCTCTATCCCCCGGTCACCATAAAATCCCGACCGTGGACCAAATTCACGGTCGTAAAGTCTCTTCAACAAGACAGGTCCGTCCTCGTTATACAATACCTTCCAGAAATAACTAATAATTGGCTGGTAATTTAGGAGAAACTGGCTCAGCTTTGAATGTGTTGGTGCGCCATTAAACCACTCACGGTGTGGTTTGCTAGCATAGCCCTTCGCTGTGCCACCACTATCAATATTTTTACTCGTCAAGAAATCATTTTGTTTATATCGTTTTGTTTATAGGGTACTTGTATGTATGTGGCATCATCAAATCGACGTTGAAACGATTGTCTTAGCGTCTATTCAACGTTGGTACAACGTTACGATTATGTGGATTTACTTGCGTCAGGGTCCTGTCAAACCTCTAATCTACGCTTATCCTGCGACACCTATGCACTCCCGCACTTTTTGTCAAAGCGCAGTGACTATTACCGAAATGGTGTTTTTACTGCAATACCACTCCGATCATTAGTGTGATTTGAACTTCCCACTGTTATAGGTGCGCCGTCAGTGAGTCCGTAGTAGGTTTCTGTCTCTCTGTCCTCACTGCGCGCACAATCCGTTTAAAACTCGCTCTCGGAAAGTGTGTTTTTATGCTTTTCTTTATATTGCGTATTGCTCGGGCGTTTGTATAATTTAGGTCGCAGTGCCAACGTTAGCATGGTACATAGCCTACAATAACAAATATATACAACAGTAAATACTGGTAAAAATAGTGTATCCGGCTTCTATATGGCTAACCAGTCACGTTTGTCTATTATTACATATCAATATTATAACATTATAGTTGATAGGTACATTGTTTTGAACTGGCAGTGGGCTCATATGAAGAAGAAGAAGAAGAATATTTACTTGCATCTGTTTACATAAACAAACAATTTTGCAAAAACATTAAAAAAGACAAAACAGTATACATCACAATTAGTCAGGGGGTCAAATGCATATTTTTGGGCGAACCTGGAAAGTGGGTCCAAAGTTTTTTTCTAAGTGTTTTCATGTTATATAGGTATTGTAGTCCATGAAACTGCATGATGGCATTCTCACAACATTGAGCATTTTTATACAACACGTTTTATAAAATCACGTCTATCGAGATGCAAAATAATGGTTTCCCACGGTTCAAAAAATATAAATATTTATATAAAGCACTAACCTAATCTATATTTGCCATTATTTGAAATAATATGTATTCACTATTAACAAAAGGGATTTCATAACTGTATAAATTGATTGAACCAGAAGTTTTGAGTTATGTGAACCCTTTGACCCCAAGGTCTTGCATAAACCCAAATACCAGTTATCAAATTTTATAATAATATAAGCGTGTGACATATCAAAATGAAGGGAATTTCATTACGAACCCCAATGTGATATCACAAAGCAGCTATAACACATTTGTACCGCAATAATTATTATTTATATATATATCGACGAGATAATATAATGTGTAATTGTGGCCATACGTTCTAAAATTTCATATATTACAATACCAGCTATAACACATTTGTACCGCAATAATTATTATTTATATATATATCGACGAGATAATATAATGTATAATTGTGGCCATACGTTCTAAAATGTCATATATTACGTCATCCAATGATGTTAACACTTGACATCGAAATATTCGATTATAGATTTATACATTTTCTTGAAAGAAATCATTGTGTGGTTTATTACCTCCGCCATAAGAGGTTATGTTTTTAGTCGGGATGGTTTGTCTGTTTGTTTATCCGTCAGCCGGATTATTAGACCAGACGTGGCTGGGGGTAAGGTGTCACCCGGAATGGGAATTTAGGACACTATTATTTTCACATAGTTGGACTATTCAGGGCCCAGAATCAACCTGTTTTTCGGGTAACTGTAGCTGCTTTCCTGAAATATGGCCAAAGGTGTACATGACCTTTGCGCGATTTTTTTCGATTTGGAAAAAAACTAGCGTATTAAACATTTTCGCCCACTGAGTAGTGAAGCTATATCAATATATTTGATACCAACAGAAAACTACTGGAACAGGCTTTCACGTGGATGTAACATATTTTCTGTCCGATCTTTGAAAAATGCACAAGCTTTAAGTTGGTATTTTACCCCTTAATTTTACCTATTTTTATTACTTTTTCAGTAAATAGTCAGAATACTTTTTTCTTAGCCTATTTTTGTATGGTATATATGTTTATTTTTGATTCAAACATGTTCTACAGCTATTGTTGACTTAAAATAAACCCATTTGGAAGTAACAAATAATTAGCTATTTCAACATATTACACACTTTTTTTTGTGGACGTAAAATTTGAGCACTTTGTCTGTGTCTCATATTTTTGCCCAATGAGTTCCAAAATTTTAAAAATGTACCAGCATCTTTGGTATCAGTTGAAAGTTACTATCAAGTGCTTTAACGTGGATGCATAATATTGTATTTCTGTTAAATACGAAAATGTACAACACAGCGCTAAGTTTGTATTTTATCCCTCCATTTGAACAATTTACAACGTTTTTTAGTGAATACCAGCAGGACTTCTCTCTCATGTTAACTTTATAAGGTACCGATTTTTGTTATTATTTTTACATTCTATGGAGCCATTTTTCAAAAATCATCTTGATCACTGAAGAAGTGATCACAGCCCTTTAAAAGTTATCTCAGCAACTACAAAATGATCTTGACCACTGAAGAAGTGATTACAGAAGCTTTAAATGTTATCTCAGCGTCCACAAAAGTGATCTTGGCCACTGAAAAAGTGATCTCAACCACTTTAAAAACTATCTCAGACGCTACCAGAGTGACCTTGGCCACTGAAGAAGATTTAGTGATCACAGCGACTTCAAAAGTTATCTCAGCCTCTACAAAAGTGATCTTGGCCACTGAAGAAGTGGTCACAGCCACTTTGAAAATTATCTAAGCCACTAGAAAGGTGATCTTGATCACTGAAGGAGTGATCACAGCCGCATTAAATGTTATCGCAGCCACTACAACAGTGATCTTGGCCAAAGAAGAAGTGATCACAGCCTCTTTAAAGGTTATCTCAGCCATTACAAAGAAGATCTTGGCCGCAAACAAATTGGTGTCAGCCACTGAAAAAAATATCTAAGCCACTCGAAAGTGATCTTGGCTCTGAAGAAGTGATCACAGTCACTTTAGTAGTTTCTCAGCCGCTACAAAAGTGATCTTGGCCACTAACAATCTTATGTCAGTCCCTGAAAAAGTGATCTTGGTCACTGCAGAAGTAAACTTGACCATTGAATACGTCATCACAGTCACTTTAAAAATCATCTCAGCAACCACAAAAGTGATCTTGGCCACTAACAATCTTATGTCAGTCCCTGAAAAAATGATCTCGGTCACTGCAGAAGTAAACTTGACCATTGAATACGTCATCACAGTCACTTTAAAAATCATCTCAGCCACCACAAAGGTGATCTTGGCCACAAACAAACTGGTCTTGGTCACTGCCGAATATTCTGACCTCATTTCAAACCTGCTGCCAGGACCCTTCTGAGCTATGGCTGGATGCATTGGTAATGGAATCATGTTAAATATCATCCAACAAGGCTTTTTGGGGATATTAATGATCTCTAGCTTGATCAGTTGATGTAGTAAGGAACTTATTCTGTGGCTAGCAAGTCGGCCGGGGGAGCACCACCTGTTCATATTTACATGTATGTTGATTGCCATCAACTGAGAAAGCCTTGAAGGAACATTTGAAAATATAACATTTACAAACTTTCAAGTGAATAATGCCCTGATAATGCAGTCAGTTAGATCCATTAGTATATGGATGAAACATGGAAGCAACTGAGCAGGAATACATCGTCTTGTATCAGAATATGATGTATACTAGTACCACATTAAAAAAGATGATGAAACAAACAATGAACAGTAAGGTAGTAGCAATTTTAATATTATATATAGCAAATAACAAAATGATGGCAAAGACGGTGGTGTCATTGCTGATTATTTAATTTGTTTAAGATGAAGGACTTTTTTTAAATAACGATTACGTGCAATTTTTCATAGTTTACAGCAACCTCTGAATTATTACACAACATATTGATAATTGATGTATCCATATCGTCAGATATAGATATGCTGTGATATTGGAACTATAAAAAAAGAAAAAAATCATGAATTATTTACTCATCTGACAAAATTTCATACCACAAGAATGGAACATAATTACGTCATAGTTAAATGCAAACCGCATTGTCATTGATGAACAAAATTTATATTTTTTTGAAAAAAAATTAAATTAAAATTTATAATTTAATTTGAGCACATGCCTGACACAGAGGCTAGCCAATTGGCATTTAAATTTACCTTATTAAGGCTCACAAATTTTGTCTGAGTGTCCCAATAACGGCCGGGCATCTAAACATTGGGGGAGCGTTGAGTCAATGCAGCGCATTAATGGTGATGTCATGGTGTGACAGCGTCGCAGATGATGATCAACATTGGGTTAGTGAATCAT
>OZ024917.1:17963906-18084635 GCA_964017125.1 Flabesymbios commensalis
TTTCTAATTGACATGTCATATTTAATTGACAGGAAAAGGACATGAGATACCAATTTTATTATTTCCTTCCAAAAAATAGTTTTTTTAATCATATTTTACTAGCCGTAATCATTCGTAAACATTTTAAAAGTGTGTAAGGTCTCAGCTGTATCACATCAGCAAAGACGTTGCAAATTTAATCACAACGTCATCGAGAAATGACTGTTTTCCTATTGGGCCACACAGTTAAGACGTAGAGAAGGCTCTATGCCACTAAACTCGGCCAATTGACATGTTCTAAATCTTTGCGGGGAATCATGAACATCACAAAAATACGACGGTAATATTCATGGGATGTTTGTGGCTAGTGTTACACGAAAGGGATTTTCCTTAGTATTGAACTTTCACAGAAGAGAAAAATAAACAGCAGACCCTTCACCTAGACACAACATCTAGGTTGTGATCACCTCCTTAGTGGCCACGATCACTTTGCGGTGGCTGAGATAACTTTTAAAGTGGCTGCGATGACTTCCTCAGTGGCCAAGAGAAGGTTTTTTGTGGCCAAGATCACCTTTGTGGTGGCTGGGATAGCTTTTAAAGAGGCTGTGATTACTTCTTCGGTGGCCGAAATGACTTATGTAGTGACTGAGATAATTTTTTAGTGGCTGACATCAGTGTGTTAGTGGCCAAGATCACCTTTGTACATGTAGTGTTCATATAATTTTCAAGGAAGCTGTGATCACTTATTCGGTGGCTGAGATCCACTTATATAGTGGTTGAAAAAACTTTTAATGTGAATGTGGTCACTTATTCGGTGGCCAAAATCACTTTGTAGTGGATAAGTCAACTTTTAAAGTGGCTGTGATCACTTCTTCTTCAGTGATAAATATCATTTTTGTAGTGACCGAGATCGTTTTTTTGCTGGCTGACATCAGATTCTCAGTGTCCAAGATCACCTTTGTTGTGGCTGAGATAAATTTTTACAAAGGCTGTGAATAATTCTTCAGTGGCCACAATCACTTTTGTAGTGGCTGAGATAACTTTTAAAGTGGCCGTGATAACTTATTGACTGGCCAAGATCAGTTTGTCTTTGGCCTAGATCACCTTTGTAGTGGCTCAGATAACTTTTAAAGTGGCTTCAGTGGCTGACACCAGTTTCTTAATGACCAAGATCATCTTTGTAGTGGCTGAGATAATTATTTAGTCGGATGTGATCACTTGTTCGGTGGTTAAGATCACTTATATAGTGGCTGAGATAATTGTTAAAGCGGTTGTGGTCGCTTTTTCAGTGGCCTAGATCACTTTCGTGGTGGATGAGACAAATTTTAAAGTGGCTTCAGTGGCTGACATCGGTTTGTTTGTGACCCAGATCACCTTTGTAGTGGCTGAGATAATTATTAAGGAGGATGTGATCACTTCTTCAGTGGCTAGGATCACATATATAGTGGCTGGGATGACTTTTAAAGTGGCCGTGTCCACGTCTTCAGTAGCCAAGATCACTTCAGTAGTGAATGAGACAACTTTTAAAGTAGCTGTGATCACTTTTTTCAGTGAGCAAGACTACTTTTGTAATGGCTGAGACAACTTTAATCACTTCTTCAGTGGCCAATAGCAATTCTTATTGGCTGAGATAACTTTCAAGGTGGGTGTGAACACTTCTTCAGTGGCCAAGATCATTTTTGTAGTGACCGACATCACTTTTTAATTGGCTGACATCGGCACGACATGAGTTTGTTAGTGGCCAAGATCACCTTTGTAGTGGCTGACATTAATTTAAAGAGGCTGTGATTACTTTCTTCGGTGGCCAAGATCACTTAAGTAGGGGGTGAGATAATTTTTAAAGCGGATGATATCACTTCTTCATCTTTGTAGTGGCAGAGATATTTTTAAAGAGGCTGTTATCACTTCTTCGGTGGCTAAATATCAGTTTGTTCGTGGCCACAAGGATCGCTTTTGTAGTGGCTGAGATAATTTTTAAAGTAGAAGCTATCACTTCCTTATTGGCCAAGATCACTTTTGTAGTGACCGATATCACTTTTTTATGGCTGACATCATTTTGTTAGTGACCAAGATCAACTTTGTAGTGGCTGAGGTATTATTAAAGAGGCTGTTATCACTTCTTCGGTGGTCATTATCACTTTTGAGTGGCTGTTATCACGCCTTCAGCCTAGGCTCCCCACTGTAGAAGGAAGTACGCATTGTCTCTACTAACTCTAGTCTAGGCTAGATCATGCATAAAATTAAATTGAGGTACTAGCCTATTTTTTACAGCCTAGGCTTCATTTTTTATATGTGATAAGCTTAACTAGCCTAATTTTTTTTAGAAATAAGCCTATCTATCCATGTCATTCATGCAGCTTAGGCCAGTTTAATTACCATACCAAGGCTGGTCTGAGCCTCAAGCACAAAACTACGATAGGCCTACATAGGCCTAGTGTGTTATCTTCTCACCTAAATTAACGGTAATTTTACAAATGGTTCTGTTCATTTTCTAAAATGTGGGAAACGCAATTAGTGTTTTTTCAAACTTATTAGATTAATCTTATGATATTTGAATTGTGTTTACTAAGCCTCATAACCTAGGAGTAGACATGTTCAGCTAAGTTCGATAGGCCTATAGGGCGAGATATGAAATGTATTCAATTTTTCAGTAATGGCGTCACAAATTGGCATGCTATTTTTTCTGCAACACACCAGCTCACTGCAAAAATAGATTTACTGTCTTCATTAACCCTCAAAACATGGGTGTATATACATTTACGGTAATGTAAATGATACTAAGTATTCTAAAACACATCAACACACTCTAAAAATGTTATTGTCTTTTTTTACCCTAAAAACATGAGTGTAGACACCCTTATTGTGCTGCTGTCTGTAATATTGACCGAGCTATAACTAAATATACATTTTTCGGTGATGGCGGCGCTAATTTGCATTATATCTTTTGAAAACACGTGAAATCTCTCTAGAAATGGTTTTATTCCCTTTATTGAACCTCAAAACATGAGTGTAGCCATCCTTACTGTGTCGTTATCTGTGATATTGAACGAGCTATACCTACATATACATTTTTCGGTAATGGCGGCACTAATTTGCATCAAAATGGCAAGTGGGTATTTTTTCAGCTTTTTAATATGGCTAATCGTTTTCTACGGGGTTTTTTCCAAGCCAATTAGAAATATACTTCCGAGGGTGCAGGTGAACTCTACTTTTTAACTAGACTAAATTGGTTTATTACTGTGGTCTAATAAACATATGCAGTTCCAAACAAAGCTGGGATAGATAGTATTATTATGTAGATAAGCGTCAAGTAAAACTGTATTAGACTATAAAATGATAAACCTGATCTTACATCTTTATGCAGATATGGTGTCGCTATATATATAAAGTGAACATTTTTTTAAGTACTTTTGTATGTTGTTTCTACATATTATGTTTATATGTAACAATATTGTGTTAATTTATGTATGTTTATTCATGTGTGATTGTCTAGATGCTTGTTTTCGGTTTCTACGCTTTTTCCAGTATGAATGTTCTACCACTGCTTACAAAAATATGTGGTTATTTTATCTGTGGTTGTTAGTGTGGGAAACATACATACCGCAATGCTGCTTTTAACTTGACTTAAACTGCATATGTCTTGTATAAAATTTTAGCCTAGATATATCATAATTATATCATAATTGCAATTTTGGAACTGTATTATCTCTCTATCATTGTATGCATAACATAGCACATATTATTAAATTAAAAAAAACATAACAGCGAGGATGAAGATGACATGAATTGGATGAAGAAATTAAGGGAAAATTGCCAATATATTTTTAAAACAGTTTCATGAAAATTTTCGCTGTCAGCCCTTGAGGTTTAGGAAATGAAGTCAGTTTTCAGTTATTCAAAACAATGCTGAGGCATCATAAGGACCTAAAGTTTTACACACAGGCCACCGTGAAATATAAGACAGGCGACATTACAAAACAGACGACCTGGGGGAGATAGACCACCCTAGAATAGACAAAAACGGATCATTTGAGAAAAAAGTGACTCACTAATCAGTTTTATTATTTGTCGAGCAATCCGGAACAAAGTGTAACTTTTGAAAAATCAAGTGTGCGGACCGTCTAAAATCGCTTTCTGTGATGAAAGAGTAAAATTATTTCAAATAGATTATATTATCCTTTGGTCTTTCGGTTTATAGAAAGATAAGTCAGCTTTTTAATGGTTAAACGATCAGCTTGGGGTTTATCCCACTTTCTAAATTGCAGTTCTCTTGTCTAGGAATAATTTTACTGAAAATGTTGGCATGAGATAAAAATACAATTGTTGTTGTATCGTCAGATGATATCACTTCTTCATCTTTGTAGTGGCAGAGATATTTTTGAAGAGGCTGTTATCACTTCTTCGGTGGCTAAAGATCAGTTTGTTCGTGGCCACCAGGATCACTTTTGTAGTGGCTGAGATAACTTTTAAAGTGGAAGCTATCACTTCTTCTTCGGTGGTCATTATCACTTTCTAGTGGCTGTTATCACGCCTTCAGCCTAGGCTCCCCACTGCAGAAGGAAGTACGCAATGTCTCTACTAACTCTAGTCTAGGCTAGATCATGCATAAAATTAAATTGAGATATTAGCCTATTTTTTACAGCCTAGGCTTTATTTTTTATATGTGATAAGCTTGACTAGCCTAATTTTTTTTAGAAATAAGCCTATCTATCCATGTCATTCATGTAGCTTAGGCCAGTTTAATTACCATACCAAGGCTGGTCTGAGCCTCAAGCACAAAACTACGATAGGCCCACATAGGCCTAGTGTGTTATCTTCTCACCTAAGTTAACGGTAATTTTACAAATTGTTCTGTTCATTTTCTAAAATGTGGGAAACGCAATTAGTGTTTTTTCAAACTTATTAGATTAATCTTATGATATTTGAATTGTGTTTACTAAGCCTCATAACCTAGGAGTAGACATGTTCAGCTAAGTTCGATAGGCCTATAGGGCGATATATGAAATGTATTCAATTTTTCAGTAATGGCGGCACTAATTGGCATGCTATTTTTTCCTGCAACACACCAGCTCACTGCAAAAATGGATTTACTGTCTTCATTAACCCTCAAAACATGGGTGTATATACATTTGCGGTAATGGCGTCGCTGAGTATTCTAAAACACATCAACACACTCTAAAAATGTTTTTGTCTTTTTTAACCCTAAAAACATGAGTGTAGACACCCTTATTGTGCTGATATCTGTAATATTGACCGAGCTATAACTAAATATACATTTTTCGGTGATGGCGGCGTTAATTTGCATTATATATTTTAAAAACACGTAAAATCTCTCTAGAAATGGTTTTATTCTCTTCATTGACCCTCAAAACATGAGTGTAGCCATCCTTTTTGTGTCGTTATCTGTGATATTGACCGAGCTATACCTAAATATACATTTTTTGGTAATAGCGGCACTAATCTGCATCAAAATGGCCGATGGGATATTTTTTCAGCTTTTAAACATGGCTAATCGTTTTCTACGGGGTTTTTTCCAAGCCAATTAGAAGTATACTTCCGAGGGTGCACGGGAACTCTAGATTTCAACTAGACTATAGTGGTCTATTACTGTGGTCTAATAAACATATGCAGTTCCAAACAAAGCTGGGATAGATAGTATTATTATGTAGATAAGCGTCAAGTAAAACTGTATCAGACTATAAAATGATGAACCCGATCTTACATCTTTATGCAGATATAGTGTCGCTATATATATAAAGTGAACATTTTTTTAAGTACTTTTGTATGTTGTTTCTACATATTATGTTTATATGTAACAATATTGTGTTAATTTATGTATGTTTATTCATGTGTGATTGTCTAGATGCTTGTTTTCGGTTTCTACGCTTTTTCCAGTATGAGTGTTCTACCACTGCTTACAAAAATATGTGGTTATTTTATCTGTGGTTGTTAGTGTGGGAAACATACATACCGCAATGCTGCTTTTAACTTGACCTAAACTGCATATGTCTTGTATAAAATTTTAGCCTAGATATATCATAATTATATCATAATTGCAATTTTGGAACTGTATTATCTCTCTATCATTGTATGCATAACATAGCACATATTATTAAATTAAAAAAACATAACAGCGAGGATGAAGATGACATGAATTGGATGAAGAAATTAAGGGAAAATTGCCAATATATTTTTAAAACAGTTTCATGAAAATGTTCGCTGTCAGCCCTTGAGGTTTAGGAAATGAAGTCAGTTTTTAGTTATTCAAAACAATGCTGAGGCATCATAAGGACCTAAAGTTTTACACACAGGCCACCGTGAAATATAAGACAGGCGACATTACAAAACAGACGACCTGGTGGAGATAGACCACCCTAGAATAGACAAAAACGGATCATTTGAGAAAAAAGTGACTCACTAATCAGTTTTATTATTTGTCAAGCAATCCGGAACAAAGTGTAACTTTTGAAAAATCAAGTGTGCGGACCGTCTAAAATCGCTTCCTGTGATGAAAGAGTAAAATTATTTCAAATAGATTATATTATCCTTTGGTCTTTCGGTTTATAGAAAGATAAGTCAGCTTTTTAATGGTTAAACGATCAGCTTGGGGTTTATCCCACTTTCTAAATTGCAGTTCTCTTGTCTAGGAATAATTTTACTGAAAATGTTGGCATGAGATAAAAATACAATTGTTGTTGTATCGTCAGATGATATCACTTCTTCATCTTTGTAGTGGCAGAGATATTTTTGAAGAGGCTGTTATCACTTCTTCGGTGGCTAAAGATCAGTTTGTTCGTGGCCACCAGGATCACTTTTGTAGTGGCTGAGATAACTTTTAAAGTGGAAGCTATCACTTCTTCTTCGGTGGTCATTATCACTTTCTAGTGGCTGTTATCACGCCTTCAGCCTAGGCTCCCCACTGCAGAAGGAAGTACGCAATGTCTCTACTAACTCTAGTCTAGGCTAGATCATGCATAAAATTAAATTGAGATATTAGCCTATTTTTTACAGCCTAGGCTTTATTTTTTATATGTGATAAGCTTGACTAGCCTAATTTTTTTTAGAAATAAGCCTATCTATCCATGTCATTCATGTAGCTTAGGCCAGTTTAATTACCATACCAAGGCTGGTCTGAGCCTCAAGCACAAAACTACGATAGGCCCACATAGGCCTAGTGTGTTATCTTCTCACCTAGGTTAACGGTAATTTTACAAATTGTTCTGTTCATTTTCTAAAATGTGGGAAACGCAATTAGTGTTTTTTCAAACTTATTAGATTAATCTTATGATATTTGAATTGTGTTTACTAAGCCTCATAACCTAGGAGTAGACATGTTCAGCTAAGTTCGATAGGCCTATAGGGCGATATATGAAATGTATTCAATTTTTCAGTAATGGCGGCACTAATTGGCATGCTATTTTTTCCTGCAACACACCAGCTCACTGCAAAAATGGATTTACTGTCTTCATTAACCCTCAAAACATGGGTGTATATACATTTGCGGTAATGGCGTCGCTGAGTATTCTAAAACACATCAACACACTCTAAAAATGTTTTTGTCTTTTTTAACCCTAAAAACATGAGTGTAGACACCCTTATTGTGCTGATATCTGTAATATTGACCGAGCTATAACTAAATATACATTTTTCGGTGATGGCGGCGTTAATTTGCATTATATATTTTAAAAACACGTAAAATCTCTCTAGAAATGGTTTTATTCTCTTCATTGACCCTCAAAACATGAGTGTAGCCATCCTTTTTGTGTCGTTATCTGTGATATTGACCGAGCTATACCTAAATATACATTTTTTGGTAATAGCGGCACTAATCTGCATCAAAATGGCCGATGGGATATTTTTTCAGCTTTTAAACATGGCTAATCGTTTTCTACGGGGTTTTTTCCAAGCCAATTAGAAGTATACTTCCGAGGGTGCACGGGAACTCTAGATTTCAACTAGACTATAGTGGTCTATTACTGTGGTCTAATAAACATATGCAGTTCCAAACAAAGCTGGGATAGATAGTATTATTATGTAGATAAGCGTCAAGTAAAACTGTATCAGACTATAAAATGATGAACCCGATCTTACATCTTTATGCAGATATAGTGTCGCTATATATATAAAGTGAACATTTTTTTAAGTACTTTTGTATGTTGTTTCTACATATTATGTTTATATGTAACAATATTGTGTTAATTTATGTATGTTTATTCATGTGTGATTGTCTAGATGCTTGTTTTCGGTTTCTACGCTTTTTCCAGTATGAGTGTTCTACCACTGCTTACAAAAATATGTGGTTATTTTATCTGTGGTTGTTAGTGTGGGAAACATACATACCGCAATGCTGCTTTTAACTTGACCTAAACTGCATATGTCTTGTATAAAATTTTAGCCTAGATATATCATAATTATATCATAATTGCAATTTTGGAACTGTATTATCTCTCTATCATTGTATGCATAACATAGCACATATTATTAAATTAAAAAAACATAACAGCGAGGATGAAGATGACATGAATTGGATGAAGAAATTAAGGGAAAATTGCCAATATATTTTTAAAACAGTTTCATGAAAATGTTCGCTGTCAGCCCTTGAGGTTTAGGAAATGAAGTCAGTTTTTAGTTATTCAAAACAATGCTGAGGCATCATAAGGACCTAAAGTTTTACACACAGGCCACCGTGAAATATAAGACAGGCGACATTACAAAACAGACGACCTGGTGGAGATAGACCACCCTAGAATAGACAAAAACGGATCATTTGAGAAAAAAGTGACTCACTAATCAGTTTTATTATTTGTCAAGCAATCCGGAACAAAGTGTAACTTTTGAAAAATCAAGTGTGCGGACCGTCTAAAATCGCTTCCTGTGATGAAAGAGTAAAATTATTTCAAATAGATTATATTATCCTTTGGTCTTTCGGTTTATAGAAAGATAAGTCAGCTTTTTAATGGTTGAACGATCAGCTTGGGGTTTATCCCACTTTCTAAATTGCAGTTCTCTTGTCTAGGCATATCAGCCTTGCTTAGTTGTATTCTCCCTTAGGTCATGGATCCTGTATCGTATCTTGCGCTTGCGGTCTTGGTACGATATAGGAACCATGATCCTCTGAATACAGCTAGGTCGGGCTGATGTGCGGGATGATACAATTTTAGCCACGATATAATCTATTAGTATTATATTGGCACCGTGGACAGCAAGCGTGAGGCGATATGTATGTCTATGAAAAAAGACCTATCACAAATTGGGTCATTTTATAATCTGAACATCTATGGCTATAAATTAAGTTAGCGATTACAGCTTGAATGAAAACAGAAATAAACAATTCAATAGCAAATGAATTAGATTGAAGATTTTATTCAATATAATTTATTGTCTTAAATGTATATCAACAAAGCACTGATATTAATCATGTTAATATACTTTAAATGATAATACATATTAAACTGATGATACTATAGAAAATATGCAACACCTAAATTAACAACATACATACATATAGTAATAAACACTATGACGAAGAGGACAGAATATCGGGTGACATTATATGCTCTCCCATTAATACCAATAATTATATGTCGACCCCTAGGAATCAAAGGGCTGCATCTCCCACTTGTTGGAGTGGAAGACAATGCCCTTGGATCAACAGAAACAACAATTTTAAGTAACACACAGATCCATTCATGAGCCAGCATCATATCTAGTGAGCTCTACTATTAGGATTTATGATTGCATATTGATATATCAGCGGTTTTAATGAGCTGTTCAGATTGTTTACTAGCTACACGTAGATTATGAACATGTTTAGTTGGATAATTATGAACATCATATATTTTTACAAACATGTCGCTAAATAAATCAGCTAACTATTGCATTTCCATTTTGTACACAAATAAACACACTTTAAACGCATATATCTTATAAACAAACATGTCGCTAAATAAAGTAGGGCCTAGTTAACTATTGTATTTCAAACTTGTACATAACAAACACACTTTAAACTCATAAATCCTATAAGTAGGCCCCATTCAATATGTTTAACGCATGGAAGATGGGTGTGGTGCTGGCTAAATATGAGATTGAATTAATTATTCTAACAGCCATTTTCTGAACTTTAAATAGAGATTTAATATATTTATTACTAGCTGCGCCCCATACTTCAATGCAATAATCAATATATCGATAGATACCATTATTATGAAGTGCAACAAATGTCGATGTTTTTAATACACGTCTAGCTTTACATAATATTTTAATTTCTCTCGATATTTTAGTTTTTACTGTGTTAATATGTCGCGCCCAAATCAGATATTCATCAATGATAACCCCTAGAAATTTCGTATATTTAATGTTTTGTTATTAATCTTTATTAGGTGTTTATTTCATCTGTTGAATTCTTGGTCGATCGAAATACAACATATTGAGATATTTTTTTAATATTTAAAGATAGTTTATTACAGTATAACCATTGTACTCCTTTTGCCAATTCAATATTTATATTACGAATTGATACATTTTTTTCTTTCCAGTTAGAAATAAGCTGGTATAATCGTCATAAAATATAGGTATTTAAACTGAAGATACTTCACCAAAAGTGATATAGTTCATGTATGTCTATTACATAAATAACTTTGAAGCCATTCATTAGCAATTCCTCTGATACCATACTTATATAATTTATTTAGTAATATAGAATGATCGACAGTATGAAACGCTTCACTGAAATCAATAAAGACCCTGATACAAATTTATACCTTCACTTATAGCTGTAGCAATTTTATCTGTGAGCACAATAATTAAAGCAGAGTTTGTTCCATGTTTTTCCAAATTGATATTTACAAAGTATATTATGTTTCTTGATAAAATTAAACAGCCTGCCATATATTATACGCTAAAATATTTACTTTTAAGAGAATACAAAACACAGCAACAAGTCTATGGTTGCGTATAATCATATAGTTATCCCCTTTATAAATAGTGATAACACGACCAGTTTTTTACTTCGAAATCCACCTTGTAAAATAAATAAATTTAAAATATGTAAGAGTTGTTCAATATATAGTGGAAAGGTCTCCTTTATTAACTTGGAATGTATTCCATCCCATCCTGGGCTGGATATGTTCAATGCCTTTATTATTTTCATTACTTTATTATTAAGATAGTTATCATTAATACATTCCTGGATTAGTCCACTCTAAAATAATGTTTTATGCCTTGCTTCAATGCTATACAAAAATTGAATGAAAGCAATTTGAATTAAAATAAAAATTGATAACACGATTTACAAAATATGCAGCACACAATATTTACAAATGGAGAGAAGAGTCAATCTATGTTAGTAATTAATGTAGCCCGTTTCACTAGATTGCTTCATTGTCGCCCGTTGTATTAGATTGTTTTCTTCACTTAAATGCTAGTAATTCATTGAGCCTGTTTTACTAGTTAGTTTTCTTTATTTGAATGTTTGTTAAATGTAATTCATGTCGACCATTTTATTAGATTGTTTTCTTTACTTGAATGTTCACCAATACTGATTGTGCTGACTCTGGTCTTCTCTTTATTTTTTCTCATCTGGAGAGTTTATATAGCGAATCCATGAGTTCCTAAAACAAAAGAGCAGATGTAATACATGAATAAATAAAATTCATCTACTGGTGGTTGCAAGTATTGTAATTACAGTGACACATTCGTGTAGCAGTGATAAGAAAAAGCTTCATGTCAGTATGCAAATCCAAAAAAACATGTCATCAATTTGATGGTCCTTTGGAGTTTGCGAATTATTTTTCCTTGATATATAATGTGATATCGGTGTATAATTACAAATTAATATTCACCACAAGTATATAATTAGGCCTACGCAATAATATACACACAAGTGTTTCATTATAATATAATAAGAGCAAAACATATATAATTGGAGAATAATATACAACAACATTTTACAGTTACACATTGATATGCACCAAATATATGATGCACTATTATTTTTATGTCGAAAAAATTTGTAAAATCAGTTATACATAACTGATGGTAATGGTAACATTATCAAGGATTGTGTGCTTAAATACGTTGTGTGCTTAAATAACCTCTTTATTCCCTAACCATTAATGGATATTTATTGGACTTTTGAACTGTGAAAAAAAGCAGTTTTTTATCACTGCTTATACAATGTCAACGTCAACTATGACGTCATGTGCAGGTGGTGTACAGTAACTATGACGTCATTTTTAGTAATGCAAATGGTGTACAGTAGCTGTGACGTCGCATCTCATTATCATTATCTGCATATACAAGGGCATTTATTCGCCAAAACTATATAGAAGGGTGTATTTTTCTGCCAAAATTGCATATTGATTTTCAAGAAGGAAAAACTACTTGACTGAAATTGGTGTTAGTTAAAAACTTAAAGAACTGTTGTACCACCTAGTGAGTGACGGCGGTGGACCAATACGATGGAACCCAGCAAACACGTGACGTTGAGCCATTGTTGGTACAATATTGCTCCACCGTCTACGACGCTGGCCTAATATTGATACAACAATGGCTCAATGTCTCATGTTTGGGGCGCAACAGACGTGTGATTGATTGAATCTCAAAAAGCCCTCCAGCTTATTGGCATGATCACTGTGTTAATGCAGTAGCACAACTCTCCCGGGGGAAAGTAGCACACACCACACATAAATTCCCCAACTAATATCTGGTCTTCATTGTTTTTCTATTTTTCACATAATCACATTTTTTTCCCCGTTATATCCAGAAATAAAAAAATAAGGCAAGCAAATTTCCCTAATCTCTTCCCAAAAAAATCACTTATTTTTTTCCCTTGAAAACTATACTAGTTAAAAACTCTTGAAGCTTTCCTTGTTCCCTTTTTCTCTTGTGAATTTCACTTCTAAAGTATTTCCTTTATTCCCATTTACTGATTTGATCCCTTCCCATTTTTTTGGTTTTCAGCCTTCTCCAAACAGTGTTACTCAATGCCTCAACGACTCGTGTTTGCTAATTTAATATGCTGTAGTTCGGTATATTTTTAAAACACGAACCATTGATCCATTGTTGGTTCAATGTTGGTCCATCGTCTATCACGCTGGCCCAGCATTGAACCAACAATGGCTCAATGTCTCGTGTTTGCTGGTAAGGTCTGCGACCGACGTTTTTACTCACAGCATACGTTATTGGGGACACACATGCCGTCGAGGAGTAGAGGAAAATCTGGTGGACATTGACAGCGTGGTACACATTCGTCTACACATGTGGGGTTCCTATCGTCACAGGTTCGAGTACAAGGGCTGCCGCAATCAGTCCAAACTTCACCAGAGTTTGCGTCACAGGTGACTGAAGCACAAGCAAATTAATGATGGATGCATATAGTCAATCAGCTGATCATAATGTATGTTTTTTTGTATTAATAAATGGTTGTTATATACAACGTAGGTGTAATTTATGTTGTATGTCAGCTTGGTATACTTGAGCCTTCCATAGCCTACACATGATACAGTTAACCTTTAACCGCCAAATTATTCAATCTGAATTTTCGCCCACTTGAAGTTGTGTCTCGCTGACGCGATCCACAACTTCAAGTGAGTGAAAATTATTCAGATTTGACAAAATGGAATTCGACTGTTTTCAAATATTGCTGGTTGATGTCACATTTTATCTTTAAGATGTTTAAAAGGTGGTACTTAATGTGCTAATAAAAAGTGAAAACTCGAATATATGCGGCACCGGCGGTTAAAGGGTTAAATTCAAGATAACTACATTTTTTAGTGAAAAATATACAAATGCAGTCATATGTGACCAGCTGTTAAGTGTTTCTTCTGTATTTTAGAGCAACCTGTGTGCTGCTGAATTGTGTGTTTCTATTTTTTTATTAATTTGAAGCTTCAAATTAAACAGAAAAATATGTTTTTAAATATTTGAAAAAAAACTTATTCATATTGAATTTTTTTAATAACTGAGCATCTATCACTAGCCATTTTATCAATTTCAGTGATATTTTATATAATTTTCTGTGAACCTTTACAGTCCTACGTCATTATTTACCACTGGCACGGTGTCATACATGTTAACCGTGATTTGATTGTTTTATAATTTTCAATTTTTCATGATTATAATTATATTTACGTGTTTCACAGGTTATTCCTGAATGTCCTGGAGCACATGTACATTCAAAACCAGTTTCTGTCGGCTCGCATGTGCCTCCGTTCAAACAGGGTAAACTGGTACAGGCGGCTGATGAGAAGAGAAAACACAAACAAAATATAGAATAGTATAATCTTAGACAGACAGTTATTGAAATTATATCTGATTTAAAAATATACATTTCATACTAAGCAATATACAATGCATATTATTATTATATTACTATATTAATTGTGAGTTCATATATAGAGCACAATACAATGCTCTGTGCGCTTCACACGCATTATCCATTATTACTGGACCTGTTCATGTATGCAGGCTACCAATTCCACTCCCTTTTCAGAGCATTTCGGCGCTAAGAATATCATATAAAATATATTGAGTATTTTGACATGAACCAATATATTCGAGTTCTTTCGGTTAGAAATTGTCTTATCCAGCAGCTGAAAGATCTTTATGTTGATATTGAAAAAAAGAAAAATATACCAACGAATATACCAACGATTTTGATAAATATGTAATACTAAATAAATATTCTACTATAACATAATAACCTTTGCGTCATATTGAATCAATTTTAATTTTTATTTAACCACTTCAAGTTTGAATTTACCAATGACATCTTCAAACACTACAAGACACGATAGCTATCACAATCGGTTTGTGCTTGGTCTTTACTGGTTTGTACTGTACTTTAGGTCGGTGACAAATTGATGACAATTGTCATAATGCTGGTAAAATAGGTTTAAGGATATGTGCGTTATAATCCCTTCTGTTTCCAGCCGTATTGCGTGGTTTTCAATAAAGATAACTTTGAGATGAAATAAACACTAAAATTTAGTGCTTTTGGGGTTAATTTTGACATAGGAGGATACGAGATAACGGTTAATTTTTACTTACGAAGTTACTCAGCAGGAGAAGGGTTCATTTTTACTTACGTAGTTACTCAGCAGGAGAAGGGTTCATTTTTACTTATTAAGTGAATTAGCAGGATAAGGGAGAAGAGTTACTTTTTACTTATGAAGTTACTTAGCAGGATAAGGGAGAAGAGTTACTTTTTACTTTTAAAGTTAATTAGCAGGATAAGGGCTAAGGGTTACTTTTTACTTATGAAGTTAATTAGCAGGATAAGGGAGAAGGGGTAATTTTTACTTTTGAAATTAATTAGCAGGATAAGGGAGAAGGGTTACTTTTTACTTATGAAGTTAATTAGCAGGATAAGGGAGAAGGGGTAATTTTTACTTATGAAGTTACTTAGCAGGATAAGGAAGAAAGGTTATTTTTTACTTATTAAGTTAATTAGCAGGATAAGGGAGAAGGGTTAATTTTTACTTGTGAAGTTAATTAGCAGGATAAGGGGCAAATTTTACTTATTAAGTTGATTAGCAGGATAAGGGAGAAGGGTTAATTTTTACTTGTGAAGTTAATTAGCAGGATAAAGGAGAAGGGTTAATTTTTACTTATGAAAATACTTAGCAGGATAAGGGGTAATTTTTACTTATGAAGTTAATTAGCAGGGTAAGGGGAAAATGGGTTATTTTTTACTTATGAAGTTAATGAGCAGGATAAGGGAGAAGGGTTACTTTTTACTTATGAAATTACTTAGCAGGATAAGGGTTATATTTTACTCATGAAGTTACTTAGCATGATAAGGCTTAACCCTTTAGCCGCCAGATAATTCAATCTGAATTTTCACCCACTTGAAATTGTGTCTCGCTGACGCGATCCACAACTTCAAGTGAGTGAAAATTATTCAGATTTGACAAAATGGAGGTAAACCGTTTTCAAATATTGCTGATTGATGTCATATTTTATCTTTAACATGTTTAAAATATGGTACTTAATGTGCTAATAGCAAATGAAAACCCGAATATATGCGACACCGGCGGTTAAAGGGTTGAGGGTTATTTTTCTACTTACAATTACAAGTGTTGCTGTGATATTCACACCTCTTCAGGTTGTCGTCCCACACCGTGCCAGGAGGACATGGTCTGTTGGCGATCAGGTAGCCATTGGAGCAGGTATGGTAAGCCGTGCAGGTGTCACATGACTGGTAATCACCGTTAAAAAGGTCATTACAGTTATCCGCACATGCTGATCCAGTGTCAGAAAGAACTGCAAAAAACAACCGTTAATTGGTTAACTGGTGGTAGCTGTTGTGGAAGCACGAAAGTATTGTACGCCTATCGGATTCAAATGACAGTTTTTGAGCTCCCGCAAAAAGTCTTCCAAAGTGAACAAAGAATAAATTGGTTTAACTGATCGTATTCTGAGACCATTTTGACAATTAAATCTCTAAGTTGTTGTGCATGGATGTACGTGGCTATGGTGAACTTTTCTATCAGCTTCTTTTTTTTGAAATCGTATCCAGACACAGCCCTTGTTCAAGTAGTATGTGACAATCGAATAAAAATAACTGATGACATAATAATAATAATCAGATTATACATGTATTATAGGGTAACACCCCACCCCTGTGTTCTAAAGCTGATGTAATTCTTATTGGCCTCTGATCCATCCAATTTCAGATGATCACAAGAATACAGTGTATCTGAAGATTTCTACATCAGCTAGGGTGTGGTTTATTTATATCGTGTAACAATAAAGTAAACTTGAAGGTTTATCCTAGCAAACACAAAACATTTCTATAACATTTATGCAATGTTGGACCAACGTCAAAGACGTTGGATCGTCGTTGTATAAATGTTATACAATTGTTTTGTGTTTGCTGTGCTATTCTGATTGGTTTTACATTTTACCCCCTGATTATGTGCCATTTCAAATACACGGAGAGCATATAGGCATATAGTCATGCAGCCATTACGTTGCATTCAAATTATCGTACATATTTTTAAATTTGTTCTACCGGGTACTCACTTACACCCGAGTCAATTTAAACATGGGAGAGTAAAGTGCCGCGCTCAAAGATACAAACATCGAAACGAAGTCCCAACGTTGGAGAAAGATGACCAACACCAAGCGGGTATTAAACCCGCGCGGCAGGTAACGGCAATTAATTGCAAACCACCTCTATAACCATTGCGCCACGTACGTCCCTCTCTCTAAGAAATTTAGAAGCCAGATATAATAACATTGAATTTAATGACTTACACTCAGAACTATTTCTTCGTCACACAATACATTCGACAAAAACAACCCTATTATGTGACCTTAGTCAATAAGTCAGTGATACATTATAAATGTGTTGTGAGACCTTTGTCAACATGAAAATATGCAACTGTTTCAGTGTGGTAATCAACTTTAGACGTCATACTCTGACGTCCACAGACGTCAGATTCTGACGTATTAACTCTATCCCCGAGCTGTAAGCAGGTAAGGGTTGAGAACAAAATTGACGCGATCATGCAGGTCACTAGTTAAAGGTGGTCTATCACCCCTTATATAGTATGAATAAATTTGTGACAAATAAATCAAAGTTGCCACAAGATGGGGCACAAGTTTTTCTTTATATGGGGTGATTGGCTATCATGTGATAGTCACATGATAGCCAATCACCCCATATATGGGGTGATTTGCTATCATGTGACCCTCTCAGAGGGTCACATGATAGCCAATCACCCCATATAAGGACATAATTATTCATACTATATAAGGGGTGATAGATCACCTTTAAAGTATAATATAGGATATGGTAGAAAAAGTATACTAAAATTATGCCATGATATCCACTAACCTTGCTGTACCACTGCCAACCACAAAATGGATAAAATCAATAGTGAATGCGCCATACTAAAAGGTTATTTCTTTGTCAAGACGTCTTCCGTATTATAATGATAATGAGATCTTGTTGGCTAGAACACGCTTTATACACCTAGCAATTCCTTGGTCATTCTTCTCAGTCAGTTTGACCTATTTCTCAGGTTTGCAATTAGTCAAAACAGCCATTTTGACCATTCATATACATACGATTAACCTGGTGTAGGATAAAGAGTATAATATGGTTCACCGAATGTGCCCTTTCCACGTATGCTACATGTAACGCCACGATCCAATTATGTAATTCATACATTAAATTAATCTGTACATCTGATTGAGAGCCGGAGAATGACGGGGTTGAATAATATGCTTATCTATTTCATCATCAAAACCAATAGTAATTAAGCTGGACACCACGATAGGCTACTCTGCTTACAATAGCTAACTTTTGCGCTGAAGGGGTTAATATTTTAGGTAATGGCCTTTAGTTAACATGGTCATCAGAGCCGGTGTTATGCAAGATTTGAGCCCGTGATATTCTGGCAGTATTTCTCAGAAACGTCTTATTCACGGCAAGTTGACACATGTAGCAATTACGACAATTCCAACAGACTATAATCATTAACCCTTCAACCGCCGGTGCCGCATATATTCGAGTTTTCATTTTTATTACCACATTAAGTACCACCTTTTAAACATGGTAAAGATAAAATGTGACATCAATCAGCAATATTTGAAAACAATTGACCTCCATTTTGTCAAATCTGAATAATTTTCACTAATATGAAGTTGTGGATCTTTTACGCTGAAGAGACAAAACTCTTCAGCGAGACACAACTTCAAGTGGGTGTAAATTCAGATTGAATAATTTGGCGGTTAAAGGGTTAAAGCGCTGAAATAGTTTTGCATAATATAAAGACCAAAGTGTTTTTCAATCTGATGTCATCATAAATGTCTTAGTAAACTCTTTCCGCTTCATTTGAATACTTATGTTATGGGTCTACGGCAATTTTTGTTTCATTTATTTCGGTGCTGGGATCATACTTCAGAATCTGAAATTAATGATGGTTATTCATTAGACGGTTATTCATTGAAGTAGGGACCGGTACCGTAGACAACAGGATATTCACTGGGTAGACACTGGTATTCCGGTTTTCAAATAAACCGTTATCGATCTCTTCTCCGCTAATCGTATATAGCTTGAAAGATCAATATTGTGGAGAGCCTCCGTAAGCGAGAAGTAGCTGGCTCGAATTTCGAATCCTGTTTCTGGAGGGCAGTGTCACCTGTTTCATCTAACCATCCTTATACTCAAAGGTTCTCCTGGTCCAGTTTATATGCACACAACTCGCATAATGCCCCATTCATTCATTCATTCGTTCATTCATTCATTCATTCATTCATTCGTTCATTCATTTATTCATTCTTCCATTTATTTATTCATTTATTCATTCATTCATTTATTTATTTATTCATTTATTCATCCAATTATTCATTCATTCATTCATTCATTCATTCATTCATTCATTCATTCATTCATTTATTCATTCATTTATTCATTTATTCATTCATTCATTCATTTATTCATTTAATCATTCATGCATTAATTAATTCATTCATTCATTCATTGATTTGTTCATTCATTCATTATTTCATTCATTCATTCATTCATTCATTCATTCATTTATTCATTCATTTATTCATTCATTCATTCATTCATTCATTTATTCATTCATTCATTCATTCATTCATTCATGCATTCATTCATCGATTTATTCATTTATTCATTCTCTTATTCATTCACTCATTCATTCATTCATTTATTTGTTCATTCATTCATTCATTCATTCATTCATTCATTCATTCATTCATTCATTCATTTATTCATTCATTCATTCATTCATTCATTCATTCATTCATTCTTTCATTCTTTCATTAATTCATTCATTTAATCATTCATGCATTAATTCATTCATTCATTCATTGATTTGTTCATTCATTCATTCATTCATTCATTCATTTATTCATTCATTCATTTATTCATTTATTCATTCATTCATTCATTCATTCATCCATTCATTCATTTATTCATTCATTTATCCATTCATTCATTCATTCATTCATTTATTCATTTATTCATTCATTCATTCATTCATTCATCCAATCATCCATTCATTCATTCATTCATTCATTCATTCAATCATTCATTCATTCATTCATTCATTCATTCATTCATTTATTCATTCATTCATTCATTCATTCATTCATTCATTTATTCATTCATTCATTCATTCATGCATTATTTCATTCATTCATTCATTGATTTGTTCATTCATTCATTCATTCATTCATTCATTCATTCATTCATTCATTCATTCATTCATTCATTCATTCATTCATTCATTCATTCATTCATTCATTTAATCATTCATTCATTCATCTATTCATTCATTCATTCATTCATTCATTCATTCATTCATTCATTCAATCATTCATTCATTCATTCATTCATTCATTCATTCATTCATTCATTCATTCATTCATTCATTCATTCAATCATTGGACGAGTGCTGTTTTTTACCCTACCAAATGAACACTACTCGTTCGTCTGCATATCGATTGTTTATCGTAGATCCCCCCCACCCCATTTGATTTTCAGTTAGTGAAACGGGATTGAAATACCTTTGGGACATGTGACCATGATATAGTCGTTCTCGATCTCCGTATAGACTTTTAACAAATACAGTTTAAGTAAAATCAGATTACACCTGTAAATCTATTTATTTCGATAAAGATTTGATGCAGAAATTGTGCCAGTTGGTTGAAGTTCCGTTGTGGTCGATAGAATAGATATATGCCAGCATGTCAACACTTATAAGCATATACATGTTCTATGGTATAATTAGTTGTAAGGTTATGAGCGGCCGACAAGTCAATCAAGGTCAGAGCCGTAACTTCACCCTTGTCCATACTAATACTGATATGTACTTTCAGTAGAGCTGATTCTGTGGAATAATGTTTTCTATAGGCCGATTGTAATGGATTAGATAGATGGTTATTTTTTATATGAGCTTGCAGCCTATTGGCTACCATCTTTTCTAAGATTTTGGATACAGGCTTGTAATTTTTCAACCCGTTTTTAGGAAGAGATGTTTTTTTCAGTAGTGGTCTCACGTGAGCTTCTTTGAAATTTTGAGGGAATGTACTAGTTTCCATTGAAATGTTATTTATGTCAGTAATGGGAGTTATTATTATTAGATCACATGATTTTGACGTTGAGCTCAAAATTAGTTTTTTAATTTCATCCTCTGACGCACGTTTAAAAACGTTCATTTTGAATCTATTTTCTAGTTTTTGCACTTGTGGAATCTTCTGTACTTTATCTGGAAATTTAGAACGGTTAGTTTTAATTTTATTCACAAAATACCTAGTGATATGATCACAAAGTGATTTTACTGATGTGAATTCTGGCAGAGCAGGGGGTGGAATTCTATGCAGAATGTTATTTAATAAATTTCATAGGCGACGGGGATTGTCCGAATTTTCTAAAATAACATCAGCTAAATATTTCGATTTAGCTTTTGTCATTATGCTATTACACAGGTGGCATTGGTGTTTGTAACGAGAACGATCTAGATGTGTGCGAGATCTGCGCCATGTTCGTTCGAGTGTGGCGGAAGGTTTTAGCCTTCATTATTTCCGGAGTCATCCATGGAGTTGGTGGTTTTCTGGGCAGAGTCTTTGTACTTACAGGAGCGTGTTGGTCTAAAATAGAGCTAAGAACAGAATCATACTGTTGACATAGTGCCGAGAGATCTTTTTCTGGTTTCTTTATTAGATCCGAATCGAGAAAATCTGAATGAAACGAATCATAATCAATTTTGTTTATTTTTCGAAACGATATTTTTTCTTTGTTCCATTTCATCTTACAAAAGTAAATTTCTGATATGACCGCCAGATGGTCCAAGATACCTGCTGCCGAAAAACCTGACTTGATAGAATAAGAAATGCGTTTGGGGATTAGCAGATCTAGCCAAATAACCATGAACATAAGTTGGAAAATTAACATGCTGCTTGAGATCGAAACATGTGAGGATTTCATTGAATGTGTTGGTGTTTCCATTTGAGTTATCTAGATGTAAGTTGAAATCTCCCAATATATACAAATTGTCATGCAGTGAAATTATGTTCTCTAGTAGATCTTGAAATTCATCAAAAAAATTAACATGTACTGTTTTGAAGCCTATACAGGCAGACAACGAAACCACTGAACGAATTGTTTGCGATACGTGCAGGAATCGCTTCGAACGTTTTGCAAGAGATTTTGGACATATCCAGCAAACATGAGAAGTTGGGACAACGCTGGTTTACTGTTGGGACAGCTTCGTAGACGGTGGACCAACAGTAAACCAACGTTGGGTCAACGTCTCATGTTTTCTGGGTAGCATACTATATCTGGACATTCCATGGCCATGGTACTGCTTATAATAGATGAGTGATTAAATACAGTGTCATTGCGAATCTCATAAACAATCACTAAGAGGTCGGAACCATGATTTGCTTTCACACAGAAGCAATTGACAATGTAGGACTATATAATAATGTGGTCATTCGTGCATATAATACAGATGTTTTAGTTATTAGAGGATGACAATGTTATATCATCATGTGATAAGGCAAACAGTTCAAGTAACGATAATTTATTATTTGACTAATTAAAAACATCAAAATATGATTTAACTTTTATGGTTGTCTTAAGCTCAATATTATATATAGCTGACATAGTGGATATTTTATGCTTTGGCACAGGATAACGTCCAAAAAACTTTATTTCAGGCCTAAGCTTAAGATACCCATGTTATGTTTCGGAATAAGATAAACTGATTGATATGTGTTTATTTCTGACTAAATGTTTTACATATATAATACATTGTTTTCAATGTGTTGTACTTCCACTATAGGGCCCATACCGAGATAGTGGAAATGGTGGAAATAGTTTAACCATTCCATCCGTTCACCCCAACCTCCCATCATGACACAAAATTAATTTCATCAACGGTTTGAGCCGTTTTTAACATATTGCAGTCACTTAGTTTATTATTAATTTTTCAGAAATTGAACAAACTATTATTTTACCCCAATCTTTAAAGGGCTCTTAAGTAGGTTTTTTACAGGCTTTGGTATTTAAGTATTCTGTGAAACGCGGTGACGTCACTCGGTGAAAACAAGGTTATATAATACCCCTCCCCTATGCTTCCTTGTATTAGCCAGCTCGGTGAAAACAAAGGAGGTCATGGTCATTGAGTTTCTCAGAATTGTTTATTCTGACGCACTATATATCCGAGAATATCATGCCGTTGAGATTTTTTATGCACAGATTAAGCTAATTAAATCTCTAATTAGAACCGATATAGACCCAGATGGTCCAAGATACCTGCTGCCGAAAAACCTGACTTGATAGAATAAGAAATGCGTTTGGGGATTAGCAGATCTAGCCAAATAACCATGAACATAAGTTGGAAAATTAACATGCTGCTTGAGATCGAAACATGTGAGGATTTCATTGAATGTGTTGGTGTTTCCATTTGAGTTATCTAGATGTAAGTTGAAATCTCCCAATATATACAAATTGTCATGCAGTGAAATTATGTTCTCTAGTAGATCTTGAAATTCATCAAAAAAATTAACATGTACTGTTTTGAAGCCTATACAGGCAGACAACGAAACCACTGAACGAATTGTTTGCGATACGTGCAGGAATCGCTTCGAACGTTTTGCAAGAGATTTTGGACATATCCAGCAAACATGAGAAGTTGGGACAACGCTGGTTTACTGTTGGGACAGCTTCGTAGACGGTGGACCAACAGTAAACCAACGTTGGGTCAACGTCTCATGTTTTCTGGGTAGCATACTATATCTGGACATTCCATGGCCATGGTACTGCTTATAATAGATGAGTGATTAAATACAGTGTCATTGCGAATCTCATAAACAATCACTAAGAGGTCGGAACCATGATTTGCTTTCACACAGAAGCAATTGACAATGTAGGACTATATAATAATGTGGTCATTCGTGCATATAATACAGATGTTTTAGTTATTAGAGGATGACAATGTTATATCATCATGTGATAAGGCAAACAGTTCAAGTAACGATAATTTATTATTTGACTAATTAAAAACATCAAAATATGATTTAACTTTTATGGTTGTCTTAAGCTCAATATTATATATAGCTGACATAGTGGATATTTTATGCTTTGGCACAGGATAACGTCCAAAAAACTTTATTTCAGGCCTAAGCTTAAGATACCCATGTTATGTTTCGGAATAAGATAAACTGATTGATATGTGTTTATTTCTGACTAAATGTTTTACATATATAATACATTGTTTTCAATGTGTTGTACTTCCACTATAGGGCCCATACCGAGATAGTGGAAATGGTGGAAATAGTTTAGCCATTCCATCCGTTCACCCCAACCTCCCATCATGACACAAAATTAATTTCATCAACGGTTTGAGCCGTTTTTAACATATTGCAGTCACTTAGTTTATTATTAATTTTTCAGAAATTGAACAAACTATTATTTTACCCCAATCTTTAAAGGGCTCTTAAGTAGGTTTTTTACAGGCTTTGGTATTTAAGTATTCTGTGAAACGCGGTGACGTCACTCGGTGAAAACAAGGTTATATAATACCCCTCCCCTATGCTTCCTTGTAT
Source organism: Flabesymbios commensalis (assembly GCA_964017125.1). Taxonomy (NCBI): domain Eukaryota; kingdom Metazoa; phylum Annelida; class Polychaeta; order Terebellida; family Flabelligeridae; genus Flabesymbios; species Flabesymbios commensalis. Next base: position 17,988,477 of record OZ024917.1, read on the forward strand.
TAGCCAGCTCGGTGAAAACAAAGGAGGTCATGGTCATTGAGTTTCTCAGAATTGTTTATTCTGACGCACTATATATCCGAGAATATCATGCCGTTGAGATTTTTTATGCACAGATTAAGCTAATTAAATCTCTAATTAGAACCAATATAGACCCTATCGACTTCGCGTCATCACTCACGCACGGAGTTAATGTCACGTGTTGTGCCAACACCCTTATGAGTGTTATCGGAGTCGATCACATACACATTATAGCTTGAGTGCTACTCATTGTCTTCCTGGGGTCCTGTCGGATCTCTACTTGGGGCTGTGTCATCACTTTCCGGAGTTGTTGCTGCTAGGCCTACACCTAATTTACTGATCACCTTAAACCGTTTTAAAAGCCGTTTGAAAATCAAAATTGCTAAATTGCTTAGTCTCAGGTTACAAATTAAACAAATACGAGTAGTTTTCACTCACTTAAAGTTGTGGGCCAAGGTAGTGAGACACAACTTTAAGTGTGTGAAAATTTACATTATTTAATTCAGCGGTTTAAGGGTTGATATAGTAGTCACCATGAACACATTTTCTACAATATTTGCTGTACAAAATAAATTTGTAGGCCTAATAATATTCGTCATATATTTGTACAGTTTATGTTAATTTTTTGCTGTTCATTTTAATGGCACATAATCTGAGTCTATATAGACATCTACACCAGGTTCAAGGTAGAGGCTTTAACCTTTAAAAATACATTGATAAATCGGATATAACAGGGGTGGCGAAGTTGTGGCGAGGTTACGTAGCCCCCAGATGGGTTCAATCTATATTAACATGATTACGGAGATTATTATATCATGCTCGGAGACTCATGGTCAAGATCGCCATCTCAACCAGTCCGAAGCCTACGATACATCATAACTTGTACAAGAATTTGGGCCCTGTATCGTAGGATCAGATTTTCTATCTATCAGTTCACGGTCGAATATTCCCAGTAAACACTGAGAATTTCATCTTATAGTTGTTTAGTGCATGGCCAGCATTGTGGACCGTTGGCCAACATGAAATATTGTTTGCTGTCTTGACAATGCTCGTCTATGTACTATAATTGGAATTCACAGGTTACACAAGGCGTTACGTGCATCAATTGCTCCTGAAATACGTACCTGGTACACGGTCTTACATCAATAGGCTATATTTTAGTGTTGTCAAAATGGTGGGATTGGAAACAGTGAAATTACTTGTGTTTCTAACACTGCGTACAGTATGTACAGTAATACAGTATATGTGGTGGTGGTTGAATGGGACATATGCTAAACTAAGCAGAGTGGAGAGCCCAGAATGTTATCACGAAAGTACCCAGGTGTTAGATATTTGGTTCAGGTACATAACGACACATCGTGGATTCGTCGATCCCGATAAGGTCCTAAGGGATAACATCACATTATATGAGCTAACACCACAAAAAGCTGTATTTATAGAATCTCCTGAGAATATCAACGTTTACCATTCAAGTGTCGCCTCTTTTGGCAAAGAAGGACAATTCAATCATGGTCAGAGACTATATGTGATGCCCATCACATCGTTTTATCAACTTGCCGAAAAAGTTGGTCGACCACAAACTCCAATAATTTTGCTTGGACACACAAGTCGTTGTGGCTCCACTCTTCTTACACAACTCATGGACAGTACAGACGAGATAGTGTCAATGAGTGAACCCGCTGCTTTTGAAGCAATTGCATTCGCATGTCCAAATAATCTGCTTTCTGATGAACATCTGAATCGCTACATAGTTAGTGGAATTAGCATGCTTTGTAAACCTATGTCAAGGAAACCTTGTGCCTATTTTGTCAAGATGAGCGGTAGTCCAAATGGAGGAAGTCAGAGACTTATTTCCTGATACCAAGTTACTTTTTATGTACAGGGAAGGTTTATACGTTGCTGTATCTTTGGCAAAAATATCTTATAAGCTTCCCATATTGAGAATCTTATTCACATTAGGTAGGTTTCATAGAACATTCACAAGGGAACTTTATGAAGCGGCTAGCGGTTTACCTGGTGAGGGGTTTGACTTTAGAATAAAGCACCGAGTACTTTACACGTTGATAATATGGGTGACACTGTGCAAAAAGTATTTGAACCTTCGCCAAGAAGTATATCCTTTGGCGGCCATCAAATTTGAAGATTTAGTAAGTGGCCCTAAGTACACATTGCAAGAACTTTTTAAATATTGTGAGTTGCCACAGATGTACGTGGAGAAGGCACTTCGTGGAATGGCTGCTGATTCACAAAGACATTCTGTACTCAGTAAAGATAACTTGATCTATTGTGCTCGAGGATTAGCTTTACCCAGTAATCTGCTGAATGAGGCACAAGCCTTCTGTGATAAACACGGAGTACCAAGAGTGCCAGACACATGTGTTCTGGAAGGTACAATGTCTTAAAGATAAAGAGGCTCACATGGAATGTAATGTGTACTCTTAATAATGTTTTAATTTTAACATAATTATAATTCTAGTTATTATGATATTTTTTATTCGTATTGGTATATTATCAGATAGAAGATGTGTGTTGTCATAATAACAGATGTGACTATTAAGGTGAAACGGAATAAAAAAAACCCAAGCAGCAACATCACATAGCTATAACAGGGTGGTACACATTGGATATAGTGAATAATCCAATTAATGTAAGTTTGTGTATGTCCTGCTATATATTCAGATCATAACAAGTGTTTAGATGTTTAATGTAGTTTTTATTCTCTGTTGTTTTTCAACTGCGACATTTAATATTATGTACTATCGTTATTTTATATTAATTATCATGTTTTAATTATCATGTATGTTTATTTTGAAATTGTAAGTGTCAATACACCTTTCCCAATAGCAACACGCTACACAGTGACTAAAAGCTGAACTATTTAGTTCTGTCCTGTCACACTCTTTTCTATTACACACGCCACACAGTGAATAAAACTGTACTATTTAGTTGGGAGTCCTGCTTATGCGCAAATTGTTCAAACAGTATATATCATGTATATTAATACGTAGTTATTTTATCTGGAAACAGATAATATTGGCACATCTGATGATCGCTGGAAGTTATAATTCCATTATATTAATATTTTAGTTTGAGGAGTCTCAGCATTAGGCCAACTCAGCTTCGCAAAGCCCAACGGAAGTACCTGCTTACTTAGCAGATACAGCCTTTCCCCGGCAGTAGTATGATAAACATAATCCACCTCTAACAGATTAATGGGCCTACTTGTGCAGACATGTATATATTTTACATCGTTGTCTATTTCCCTATTTAACATATAAAATACACACTGTATAAAGATTATATTACTGTGTTCGTTTTAATGATGTTATTTGTCAATAAATGCATATCTATATAGTGTATAGTGTAGTTATATTTGAAACTTCACATCACAATTTATATCATTTATGAGATACAATAATTCACTTAAACACTTTGATTTCTTGTTTAAGCTGTAAACGTCGAACAGGCGACCAATCAGTACATAACAAGTTGCATTATGCAATTCTCAATTATAATAAATAAGGCAATATTAATAAAATTGACAATCGTAATCTTTCTGTTATTGGATCAGTTGGAATTTATCTTTATTAAACACTTAAAACACTCAAAAACCTGGCAGGATGGGTCTGATAACTCGCTTTGCTGCAGACCCGGCCATTTAAAACTCGGATGTAGTGAAACTGCGACGATTTTTTCGGGTGCCTATTAAAACTGGGCTTTATTCAGCTGGCGACATCTAGTGATCGTATTCGCCTTGTGATGTTGTCAGGATACTTAAAATATTGTTTTCAAACCCTTGTTTTCATTAAAAAAATGAAACAATTACTAGGGTGGTTCTACCCCATGGCCTAACCCCTGCGGGATACTAGTGAACAGTTCATGAACTTAGTTTGAAATATCCTGGACTATTCATGAACTGTATTTATGAATATGTCATGAACAGTTCACAAAAGAGCTTATGAACTGTTCAAGGAATATCCGTGAACATTAAGTGGCCCAGGGCAGCTCATAAATAATTCATGAGCACCATTTACTGGAATAGTTCATGTATAGTTCATGACACAAAGATAGGCCTACCACATTCCCATGAACTGCCCATGGAGTAAATTGGGTAAAAATATTCCTTGCGAAATTTCATAGAAATCGGTTGAGATCCAGCAAACACAAAACATTTGTATAACAGAAATATAACGTCGGCCCAACGTCGGCCCAAATGTTTTGTGCTTGCTGGGGTATTGACTATAGTCCAGGATATAAGTAGAATTTATTTGTGTAGAAGTACCAAAAGGTTCAAAGCTTGTTCCTAATGTAAGAACATCTGCTGAATCCAAATATCCATTTCTTACGATTGCAGTTTTTTCAGAAAATCAGTTTAAAGTGAGGTATCCTCCAATTAAAAAAAAAATACTTTCGCGTAAGTTTGCATCTGACCAATGTTACATTTTCTGTGATAACTACAAGAATTTGGACCCTATTTTCGTCAATTAATTAGAATTGATAGCCAGAATTTAAAAAGGGGGTTCCAGGTTAAAAAAGGAGGTCCAGAGACCATTTACATTTTTGCATTAAAAAAGATGGGTTCAAACATTAAATTGATATTTTTATTTTCGACGGAATAGAGGCAGATTTATGATTTTGGTCTACTATAGGGTTTTCAGGTATGTCCGACCTAGTAATGTGGCCAGATATTTTTTGGAAATTGCATTGTGGGTAAAACATCCAAGATGGCTGCCATTTCACGAAAGCTTGAATCTGACCGATGTTATATTTTCCGTGATAACTACAATAATTTGAACTCTATTTGTTCAATGAAGCACACAAATAATTCGAAGTGATAGCTAGATCGGGGGCAGTCCCCCAAAAAAAAGTAAAAATGGGGGTCCAGGAGGGGGGTCCAAACACCATTTACATTTTTTTGCATTAAAAAAGATGGGGTCAAACATTAAATTTTTATAATTTTCCACATAATAAGAGTAGGTGCATGATTTTGATGTCTACCACCGGTATACATGGTATAGGGTCTTCAGATATTCCGACCTAATTGTGTGGTCAGAAAAGTCATTGCATTGTGGGTAAAGTCCAAAATGGCCGACTTTTGCAGAATGTTAAATAGTAAAGTTATATAATTCTCGACATAATCATGATAATAAAGGTATATTCATGTTTTCGGGGTCTAATATGGGGTTTTCAGGTATGCCCAACACCGTGGTGTTGTTAGAATATGCTTTAGACATTTCATTCCGGATGAAAAATCCAAGACACAAGGTCAAACAATAAATTGATATATATTTTGGACTGAATAAGGGGCAAGTCCGCGATTTTGCTGTTCAGCAGTGTGGATAAAATCTAAGATGACTGACATTTGTGCGAGGTCTAACAATAAATCGGTATCATTTTTGACATCATTTTATCATTTTATGAAGCCGATTCATGATTTTCGTCTCACTTTATATCGCGTTTGCAGGTATGTCTGACCAATTGGTATGGTCTGAAAATAACTATTCATATTGTATTTTGTGGTAAAATTAAAAACGGCAGCTATTTGTCCAAGGTAAAATGATCAATTGCTCGTATTTTTAACAGGAGCCAGTTCGCGATTAACGTTTGTACCATGGGATGTTCAGGTATACCCGGTCGAGTGGTGTGATCAGAAAGTATTTCAAACATTGCATTGTGAGTAAAATCTAACAAACAATGACTGGGCCCAACTAGCGTGAACGTTGCATTTCAGCAAAGACGCGACATTGAGCCAATATCGATTTACTACTGGCCCACCGTCTGCGACGCTGGGACAGAGCATTGACTAAATACCTCGTGTTTGCTGGGACAACGTGTCATTTACACTGTCCAAGGCAGAAAACTTTGGTCCAACACAGCGTCTCATCCTGCATGGGTTTGCTACTTCCTTACAGTAATTTAATGATCTAGAATAGTAGTCCAGGCATTTTATGAGAAAAAGGGGTCAACATTAAACAAATTCAATACAAGGTTTTGTTTCTGTTTTGGTTTCAGGGAAAAAGTCCTAAAGAATCCTTTCAGGCCAAATTTGTGAAAATCGTCATAGTTTGACCCTACCCCCAAACATGTCTAAAAGGTAGGGTTAAGCAAACGTATGTCGTTGATGTTTTGATTAACCAGTCTGCACTTGCGATATACCATAAAACAGATAATTAAATTCCCGTTCTTATGATATATCACACATTGCAGTACAGTAAGTAGTCGTCTCTCAACATACGCTCAAACATGATTTTTTATTATAAGTAATCAAAATGAACAACAAAACAAACGATTCAACTAGTGAAAGTAAACGACTTAAGAAAATTTAATTATTTGACATATTAATATCTGGCCTATATTATCTGAACCCAGATGTTTGTATGCTTAAAAATGAAGGCTATTTATATTTATAAATGTCCTGTATTTTCTTAATGAAAACATATTGAAGCCTTACATGAAAATATATGTATTTAGCATGGGTTGAAATCTAAAACATGATTTTTTTCTCTAAATTTTTTTAATGTCTTTGGAAAGAAATACCCTTTATCCGACCTTTAAATACAAGATTTCCGTCGTTTTTTTATAAATTTACTGCTACAATAAGTATACCGCTAAAAATGTTGACGATAGTATGTTTTTATTTGCCATGTATTAAGATAGTGGATCAGGAATAAAAGTTACTGACGAGTAAATTTGAATGAAAAAATCGAAAATGGCCGCGAAATTCACCTTCATATGAACAAAAAACAAAATGACTATGAAAATGGTAATAAAACATCCTTTCATTCTTTGTGCCTCGAAATTGCTCAATTTTTTTATTTTGTATGACTTGGGGCCCGAAAAAACATTTCTGGTGTTTATTGTTCATCGTCTGACCTATAGTTTATCGTAAAATCTAAGAGGGACGCCATTTTAAATATTTACTATAAAAATAATAATGTCGTTTTAAATACTAAGCAAATCAAAGCATGTTAGAATATACTGTGAATAAATACAGTTTCGAATGCCTTGCAACCTAATCTGCCGTATTACGTAGTATATTTTTTTAGTTTTTCATTAAACAAATGTTGTTCATGATATTATAGTTCACGTGCATGAAAACATCTTTTATTTGTGTGTTGGTGGTAATCATTTCCAACTTGAAGGTCATATATAGGTCATTTTGTTAAAAAAAACATGAGACATAAATTTATCAACTCTAAATCATGCAGAAACCAGAAATCGTGCAATAATATGTAACAAAAATATAGAGCAGATGTGATTTTGGCGGCCATTTTTGGTTTTGCTTATTTGAAGTTTTGCTTATTTTAAAAAAAGGACACTAAAGATAGAACGTTAACGGACCTATTCGAATTCAGCACACCCAAATTATGTAAAAACAAGCGCAAAAATAATTTGCACTCAAATGTCGAGCAAATTCCAATGTTTTATATTTCAGCCCAGGCTAAATACACACATTCTCGAAAAAAGGCTGCAATATTCTATAATTTAAAAATGGAAGGCCTTACAAAATATATCTGCAATGTACAAATATAAATAACACTCAGTTTAAAGCAAATACACATCTGGGTTCAGAAAACATAAGTTAAACATAGATATGGCCAATAATTATGTTTTATTAAGTCGTTTCCATTGACCATGTTAACTAGCTTGTTTTATTTTCGATTATGATTATTTTGTAATAAAAAAAACATGGTTCAACGTATTGGTCGAGAAATCCACTACATTATGCAATACATCATTAGAACGGAAATTTAATTATATTTTATATGGTATATTGCATGTGTAGATTGGTAAATCAGAATAGCAACGACAGACGTTTGCGTAACATTACCCCCTATTTGTAGACAGGTTTGGGGGTAAGGTCAAACTATGACGATTTTAACAAATTTCGCCTGGTAGGATTCCTTAGGACTTTTTTTCTGTCATAGAGGACATGTCCCTGAAACTAAAACAGAAAAAAAACTTGCAATTTGTTTAAGGTCGGGCTACATTATGCCTGTACTATAGAGAAATACAACACCCATTGTCATGATTATATATATATACATACCACTATCCAAAATTGCGGAATAAGAACTACTAATGATGTTTGAAAGTAAGACTCTTATACTCAAACTGAATTGAAGTAGCAAAATAACATTATATTACGTGGCAGTTGATATACCTTATAAATAAGTGTTCGACCTACAATGTATGCCAGAGCCTCTACGCGAATATATATGTTATTTTAAATCGTTTTTAGATTCAATTTACATATTTAAACTTAAACAACTAGCGGATATCATCTTAATGACCAAGGGCTGATGCATATAATATATAAAGCAGGGTGATTATATGCTTTCATATAAAACCAATCCAACACGGTTTTGATGGAAAAAAGGTGACGGGGCCCGAAAATATTATCACCAGTAGGAAGCATGAGGTCCTCCTGTCCTGATCATCACCATGGTCACCATTATGCTCACCATCATGCTCACCACCATGATCACCACCATGGTCACCATTATGATCACCACCATGATCACCACCATGATCATCAGCCTGATCCCCACCTTGATGACCACCTTGATCACCACCATGATCACCACGTTCATCACCACCATGATCACCACTATGATCATCAGCATGATCACCACTATGATCACCACTATGATCACCAGCATGATCATCAGCATGATCCCCACATTCATCACCACCATGATCACCCCCGTGATCATCAGTATGATCACCACCATGATCACCACCATGATCATCAGCCTGATCCCTACCTTGATGACCACCTTGATCACCACCATGATCACCACCATGATCATCAGCATGATCACCACCATGATCATCATCACCATGATCACCACCATGATAACCCCCACGATCATCACCACCATGGTCACCACTATGATCACCATCATGGTCACCATTATGATCACCACCTTGATCACCACCATAATCATCAGCATGATCACCACCATGATCACCGCCATGATCACCAGCATGATCATCACCATGATCACCACAATGATCACCGCTATGATCACTACTATGATCATCACCATGATCACCTTCATTATCATCAGCATGATCACCACCATGATCACCACCATGATCATCAGCATGATCACCACCATGATCACCACCATGATCATCAGCATGATCACCACCATGATCACCACCATGATGATTATCATCACCATGATAACCATCATGATAACCACCACGATCATCAGCATGATCACTACTATGATCACCACTATGATCATCAGCATGATCACCACCATGATCACCACCATGATGATTATCATCACCATGATAACCATCATGATAACCACCACGATCATCAGCATGATCACTACTATGATCACCACTATGATCATCAGCATGATCACCACCATGATCACCACCATGATCACCACCATGATTACCTTCATGATCATCACCCTTATCACCACCATGATGACAAGCAAGATCATTACCATGGCCATCAGCATGATCACTGCGTGAACGAACACATCATTCAATCAGCTGGTCATACTCTGAGCTAGATCAGCCTACATTTATTTGGTAGTTACATAGTCATAATTAACTTCTTATAACGTAACCACAATGATTTACTAAAATGGTGTACTCAAAGTGTAAACACAATACAGTGCGCTCAATTGTTGTAAAACGATTGTTTAGCTAATTTTACTACTTCACAATTTGTATTGTGTTACAGCCCTTCCAAACAAATTTCTGAATATTACTGGATTTTTTAGTATCAGTTATCACGAGTAAATATATTATTTATAAATATATTATTTTCATTCAATATAAGCATTTCTAGTAATTCAGCTGAACATTACGATATCATAATATGGCTATTAAGGAGCTTTCAGCTGCAATATCACGGATCATTTCTGTGGCAAGAATTGACCTCACATGAAAGTCGCTACTGGAAAAAGTAACTTCTGCGCCTACACAGTTGTTTATTAGTGAAAATGGTATATTGCGTTCGGACTGTACTATAGCTTAGCTTATTTATATTTATAGTTTCTATGTACTTTATTACTGTAATCATCACAGTAATATCTCTTCAGAAAAGTTACTAAGATAGAAAAAGTTAGAATGAGATCAGATCGGAGCTAGGATCTTCAGTAAAATACGCACCTGGTGCACAAAACTTTAAACAAATGTGGTAGTTTAATAGTTTACACCGGTACGTAATTTTTTTTATCTCATAATGTTGAAATAAATATCAGAGTCCCAAACTGCTGCATCAATATATAGTCATTAAATATCGTTACTACTTATAATGTATACAATGTAATTGGCTTGATCATTTATTTGTTGTTCTGTTACGATTGTTACAAATTAATTAAAGATTTACACCGTGCATACGATATACATAATATTAATACGACGTACATAATAATTTTCGAAACCTGGAACTAATTGCACAAATAATATATATTCGTAAGCTGTTATATTGTATTGGTGTAGCAGTACAGCATGGGGTATGCCATGGCGCTCTCTCAGATGACGAAGTGTTTCACATAATGTAGTCACAATGTACACAAGGTATATTTATGGGCATGTATTCCGGCTATTTTGTTTGGCTCATTGTCACTGCCTTATCAATCTGTTTAAATTCAGACAAAAACACTTCAATGTATGATCATGACCCCGTAGCTAATATTTAAATGTCTTAAATGCTAGCAATTCATCATGTTACCTTGGACAAATGACGCCCATCTTGAATTGTATCTAGAACACAATATGTAAACAATGAAATGAATCGGTCTTTAGGCCACCTTTGTGCAAATATAGGCTAAACTGGGCCAGGATAACCTCCTGAGGATGGTGAGATGATTGAGATGACACTGTCCTCCAGACACTGGATTCGAAATTCGAGCCTTGGTGGCGGTCTGAGACCGAGCACGCTACCACTTGGTCACGGAGGCTCCCCACAATACTGACTTTTACACGTGGATGGGGAAGAAACATTTTTTGTTTCTTTCAAACCGCCGATCGCGAGACCGGGAACCGAACCCCGAACTCTGGCGTGAAAAGCAGCGGTGCTAACCACTACCCTAGGGCCCCCGCCCTACACAATATGTAAATTTTGACCACACCACTGGGTCGGACATACCTGCACACCCGATGGGTGAGACAAAAATCACGAATCGGCTTTTACTATATCCAAAATGATACCAATTTATATTGTTTGACCTCGGACAAATATTAGCTATCTTTGATTTCACCTGCAATGCAATGACTAGGGTAATTTGACCCCACCACTAGATCGGGCATGCCTGAAAACTATATAGTAGACTTCAAAATTGTGAACCGGTCCTAAAAAAATTAAACTTACTGTTTGACCCAGGGCGACCATCTTGGATTTTACCCACAAGAAAATGTCTAGAGTAATTTTGTATTTATTGTTTGAACCTCGGATAAATGTCATGTAGTCATCTTGGTTTTGCCCCACACTGCAATGCTTCGAGTGATTTTGGACACCACCACTAGATCGTGCATACCTGAAATTTTTAGACACCACAATCGTAAACTTGCTCCTATTCAGTCCAAAATATATATTTATAAAATTTATTGTTTGACTTAGGAAAAATGACGGCCATCTTAGATTGCAATGCGATGTCTCAAATATTTTCTGACAAAACCATGATGCCTGGAAACCCCGTGATAGACACTAAAACATGAATAAACCTAAATTATGTCGAAAATTATATGAATTTACTATTTAACCTCTGGCGAAAGTCAGCCATCTTGGATTTCAACCACAATGCAATTTCATTTCTGTCCACTCTATTGGGTCGGGCATATCTGAAAACCCTATGGTGAACACCACAATGATGCACCTGCTCCTATTCTGAGGAAAATTATACCAATTTAATGCTTGACCTTGGCCAAATGGCGGCAATCTTAGATGTTTTACCCACAATGCAATGTGCAAAGTATTTTGTGGCCACATCACTAGGCCTGGCATACCAGAAAACTCTATAGGAGACACCAGAATCATGAAATCTGCTCCTATTCTGCCAAAAATTATATCAATTTAATGTTTGACCCTATCTTTTTTAATGTAAAAATGTAAATGGTGTCCTGAACCCCTTCTGGACCCCCCCTTTTTAATTTTTTGAGACCGCCCCTGTGCTAGCTATCAACTCTAATTATTTGTGTGCTTAATTGAGTAAGATAGAGGCCAAATTTTTGTAGCTATCATAAAAATGTAATTTTGATCAGATTCAAGCTTACTCGAAATGACAGCCATCTCTTAGAAGTTTTATCCAAAGTGCAATGTGTCCAAAGTATTTCATGGCCATATCACTAGGTCGGGCATACCTGAAAACATTATAGTTGACACCTCATATTCTGGCGATAATTATATCAATTTATTGTTTGAACCCATTTTTTTTAATGCCAAAACTGTAAATGGTCTCTGGACCCCCCCCCCTCTGTTTAACTTGGACCCCCTTTTAAAATTCCTTGGACCGCCCCTGATCTAGCTTTCAATTCTAATTATTTGTGTGTTTAATTGAATGAAATGGAGTCAAAATTATTGTAGTTATCACAGAAAATGTACCATCGGTCAGATGCGTGCTTACGCGGAAGTGTTTTTTAATCGGAGGGTACCTCACTTTAGACTGATTTTTAAAAAAAAAACTTTTTGTAATTTTGTAAGAAATTTTGTAAGAAATGGATATTTGGATTCAGCACACGTTTTTACATTAGAAAAAGCCTTTCAGCCTTTTGGCACTTCTACACAAATAAATTCGACTTAAAGAATCGGCGAAAAACATGCGCTCCAAGTTAATATGTGACTTTGGGTAAAGTTTACACACTCTGCTGTCAGGACCGGTTCAAGTTGAATGACGCCTTCTTAAATCTGTGAATCAAACAACCTCCTCCGCACAGACATCTGGTCCTTATCACTAAACTTCTCCACAAGTCAAGGAGAATCTCTACAAAAGCCTGGTCGGCGCGTCGTCTCTGTCTCGTGTGAGCACCCCTGAACCTGGGGAGAACCACGGGCTTCCCCTTACACGTCATTACGGAGAGGCTGACTAATATAGTCGTTAACAATGATCAGGCTACACCAGAGAGGGTCAGCTTATAATTCAAGCCTGCTGTTCTGCCCTCCTGCAAATGCAAACAGCAGTAGCCGCTTACTAGAAACGTGAGCAGCTACTGGTGTTTGGACGTGCTGTACAAATCCTCAGAAAGCGACGTAAATGGCAAAGCCACATTCACACAGTCGCTCAGCGCCAGATCCGCCATGCCTGGGGCTTGGCTGTAGTGCATAAAGCTCCTCTCTTTCACTCCTGAGCTCGGGTGTGGGTTTCTTGCTGCGGGTATTAAGCGTTCAAAGAAACAAAAAAAATGATCAGATCACACTGACAGAGAGGTTTCGAATCCTGTGTCTGGAAGGCATGCCCTGTCTGAACTCACTGAACTAGGAGCTTACAGCGTATGGCCCAGTCGAGACACAAGTATAACGTCGATACACTGGTCTCAACATTAATTCGACGCGGCCGTCGTTGAAGTGATCGATTAGTCACATTAAGAGGGGAGAAAAAAGGATATCTCCCTGAAAAACTCACGCAGGATCAGCGGGGTTCGAGCCCGGGACGCATGTATGACTGGTTTGGCAGTCTAGGGTTCTACCAATGCGCCACGCCCCCTCTCGTGCAGTGTCATCTGATTTATTTTAGAAGATAAACTGGCCCAGTTTAAATATTTTAGTCGGCAATTGAACACCTCCTTCATGATTATCAGGTATGGATTGAGTTGGTTGGATTTAGGTTATGCTATCACACAAATCCTGAAATCCTGGTCTGAACTGATCCATGCCGTAGACTTGTCACTGAGTGAATGCCGTTTTGTGGCAGCCATGCATTTAAAGCACTCTATTGCTGGCTGGCACCGCCCTCTTGTTTGTGTTGTGGTGCCCTCGGGCCACCATCTAGCAGTCCCCGAGGGAAGCAATACTAATCATGTCACCTTAATCTACACATCCGATCAGACCCAGTTATTTCCGTCCGATCACCTACATATAGCTTGTGACCGGTGGCTCCATGAAAACCTACATTTTAATAAATATTTATAAGCAGAGTGTTTTAGTATCTCGTCAGTAGAGGGAGCGGATTTGTCACGAATATGCTCTAATTTTTACTTGAAGTCTAGCTTTGACCCTTCACGCCGCCCATGTGTTCTTATAGTTCACTCTTGCCTAATGTATGGGACGATGGTCACTCAGAAAAACAACATTAGCCTGCTTCCTAATGTTTAGTGGGTGAAGTTGTGTGATATATACTTAGCTGTGTGGGTGAATCACGTTGACAATAGACAATAGCAGGCAAAAAATCGATCTGGAAAATGCATACAAACACACTTTTAAATGTTTTTATATAACATTTTGTATAGTTTTATGCATTTGATGCCTTCTATGCATTTGAAATTATTTCTTAAAATTCATTCAAGCTGTACATAAGCAGCCCGATTACTGAACAACAACTTTAACAATACACATTACAACTTAATTTACAAATAAAAAAAATTCACCAATATTACAATAATTGTCATTTTCCTCTCATGACGTCATTAATTCATACTTATTACCGTCTTACCCGATTTGCCCACTCTATTACTTAGCATTGGCAATTTTGTTATGTTTGTCAATCAGCTGTTATAACAATACCACAACAATTTACAAATTCACATTAAATTGATTGCCAGCTCTATATATCATTAGCTTGACAAAATGATAAAAATGATAACCATTTTCTACAATAATAAGCATTACTAAACATTAATATAATATTTTGTCACCAGTCGTGCAAATATCACTTGATATAAACATATCCAGAGTATTATCAAGTTTCGAGCAGCTTTGTACTGTTTGATTATTGATTTAACCGTGTATTATTGATTCAATAATGCACAATAATACTTTCCATGCTATTCAACGGGTACTTTTACTGTGGATTTTTTTAAGTGCATGGTAATGCTCATAACAACTACATAACACATGGAAAGCTGATCGTTGTAATTCTGAAAATAATTGACATGAGGTGATATACAAATGAAAAAATATAGTGTGACATAACATTGTAAATATCTCAAATTGTCCCAGCTCATATCCACTCCTAAGCCCTAAATAGATCCGTTGGAATAACCAGCAAAGACAAACTTGGACTGCCATCAACTTGGGACATGTACATGTAGTGTGCGTCCCGGATAACGTACTAGTGGTGTTTATAGCTGATGAATGACATGCAGCTAGACGTTTTCACATCCTCTCTCCAAATGACAAATCAGCAGCTGTCGTGTCGAATGAAACGCATGTATATTTGTAATAGATGCCGTACAACGCCAGAAGAGAATATTACTCACTTTTCAAGTGTGTAGGTACTGCATTTTGGCTTCGCAGAATGCACTGTCCAGAGCCAATGGCAGTAACTGCTCACTTTCAAGTGAGCAGTTACTGTCTATTGGCCTTACAGAGTAGAGCAGTGTCCCAGCAAACACAAAACATTTGTATAACATTCATTCAACGTCGGCCCAACGTCTTCGACGTTGTGCCAACATTGCATAAATGTCATACAAATGTGTTGTCTTTGCTGGGGTGTTGTGTGAGGGGATTTGCAGCCGCGGATTTTGCGTTGTCACCTCGAGACAGCATACAAATCTCCTAAGTCTGTCGGCATCACAGGGACCAGCCGTCCTCTCGCCGGCCGCACTCCCCGGTGATTGCCAAAGAAATCCCCGGGGGCTTGTTGCGCCAGCGGGGCGATACATCAAGTCACATACGGCCCGGCGCCAGGAAAGGCAGTCTGTTCAGAAAGATTTGTCACCAAGTAGGCCTACCAGACAATGTCTGGTGAGCGCTGACCAAACGTTCTCGATGCCTCAGCGATTCCTCTCGTGGCGGGAGTGCTTTCATTTCTGGCACGTTTAATTGCCATCGTCACACAAGCTGACAGGTTATCTTTTCCTTAATGTTCTGCAATCTACACGGCTATAAAAGGAATTCAATTTGATATCTATTTAGCAGCTGACTAATGGTGTGAAAAGCAAACAACAGTACCTGCTTACTTTACAAAGAAGCAGTTGGTTCTGTTAGAATTCGACTTGTATTATTTATCCTCCGTCATTCTAACACTCAATTAATACTCAGAACTAAACGACGAATTGCTTCGCTTATAACGTCAACGGAACGTGCTCAACTTGGCAAATCATACGACGAAATGAATAGATATTTAAACACATTGATGCAGTATTTAATTGATAAATCTATTGCTCTGTCAGTTCTAAGTCTGACTTGATATTTGTGTTTGTCAGTTCTTAATTATTATTAGAAAACTAATTTTTAAGATTTGCTGAAATTGCCGAATGACAATAAGTATTATTAGGGTTTTTTTCCTATTTGAGAGACAGGTGTCAAAATGTGAAAATTAAAGATAAATGATATGCCTCTTCTAAGCCAATCTGTGTTAGAACTACAGATGTGAGCCATGAGTGTCTCTGACTGGATGACTCAATCAAAGATAAACTCAAGTAAAACCGAATTCCTTCTAACTGGATCTGAATTTTAAATTTAACCATCTTCTCCAATTTTATTTTTGATAATCAAAAACATCCCGCCAGAAATTGACAATAATATAATTTTCGCCAACATGTATCTCAAATGTGTAGTGCCTGTTTCTATCATATTTGGGATCTTCTATGCATCAAGACAAGTTTAATTCTGGCCCCTGATAATCATATTGCAGGCGCATACTAGTTAATACTGTAATTCACTACTACACAGACACTTGACATACTTTCAAAATTGCAGTGTGTCCAATATTGTCTGACTAGGTTAGTACATGTAACTATAGGGCGCCACGCTTTAGCCGCTTCATCCCTAAATTGCACAGGCTTTCAGTTATATTCCGAATCCAGTTTATAATGTTATGCACATTTTTCACGCCGGTTGACTTTGAATCAACTAAAATATATATCAAACCTTTTAGTGTCACTGTTCCATCAACAAAACCTCCGATCTTATGATATAAAAAAAACGTTATAAAAAAAGAACGACTCGAGGACATTTTCTGTTGAAATTCATTACCTGTTCACATAAGAACATCAACAGCGATTTGAACTTTCAGAAAATTTATAAAAACATTTATTGGATTTGGCTGTTCGACCCTTGCTCATTTGCTGCCCCGTACACTCTTGCTAACCTTGCTTTACTATGGACACTTCTTGAATATCGATTTGGATTGTTGCGCTGGCCAATGAAAATGTTGACTGACAAACAATCAGCACTGTTATTGAGAACGAAATGTGTGTTTAAACATCAAGATTGGCAAATAGTTGGTCTAAAATTAAACAAATACGAGTAATTTTCAACCACTTGTTGTTCTGGGTCTCGGTAGCGAGACTTAACTTCAGTTGGGTGAAAATTTAAATTATTTAATTTATCGCTTTAAGAGTTAAAAAGTATATGTCGTTTCACAAAAAGTGTGTTTGTTTGTTATTTTGTTTGTTTGTTTGTTTGTTTGTTTGTTTGTTTGTTTGTTTGTTTGTTTGTTTGTTTGTTTGTTTGTTTGTTTGTTTGTTTGTTTGTTTGTTTGTTTGTTTGTTTGTTTGTTTGTTTGTTTGTCGTTCGTTCGTTTGCTCGTTCGTTAGTCCGTTTGATATTTTAATATTAGCAAAGATGTTATTTGTTAAATACGTGCCCTGATACGATACAGTACTAAAATTGCACTGCCCTAATAAAAACATATGTTATTTTGTGGATAGCACGTACAGTCAAGTTAAAGCATCACTGCCACGATGACGGTGTCATATATATGTTTCTCGTACCAACAACCAGAGACAAAGATATTATAAGATAACGTTCATTTAATTATATAAAAATTATGAACGTCGAACATTACAATCGCACCTTAAAAACGCATATAAATTAAATCAGAATTTGAAACACATAATACAATAATGTATTATGCATATTGATAAAATTCATACGTGGATAGGCGCGGAAAAATATTCCAATTTTAATCGCGAATTCATATCATTTTAATCACGACACAAGTAGTATCACATACATTATGCAATATTACACTGGAAAGAAAACAATACCTATTTCAAAGAGAAGTCTGTTTATTATAGGTGTTTTTTCAATTCCTCACGCCCCACCTCATCTGATAACAAAGGCGGCGGAAACATCCCTGAACGTAAAAATAAAACGGGACCAACATAAGATAATTCTGAGGGCAACAGCCATCCTGATAATACTTTATGTCAGATCATGAAAAGCGTGATTCGAACTTCAAACCCCTAGGGGACTGCTGGTATTGGTATACCACAACCCCGTCCTCCTCTGTGGTGGACTGATGACCAGACGGACATCTCACTAAAAACGTAACATTGAATTTATCCTAATTTTCTCTTGTTTCCATCAGAATACTCCTATCTGTTGAGATAAGATCATTGTAGGCTTTGTTCTTGAGATGCCCCCTCGCTTGCAGTCAAAGACTGCTCTTAAGAACAGTCTTTGACTCCAAGCCAGGGGACATCTCAAGAAAAAAGCCTACATTGTCCACCATTTCTCTCATCAATTGTCCTCGGGATAAAGTTGTCTCGACGTGTTACAAGACTGATCAGCTACTTTAGTATTTTTAGTGAGCCACAGTGAAACATTGTACGATCACTTTGCGCAATTTGTCAAACCAGGATTACATTTTCTGGTAGAAAAGATACACTTCACGCCTTGCCTTCACTGAATACACGATACATCGACTCAGTGTTGCTTTAATGTCTGGTTCTGACGTCTAATGTCGATCCCTGCGCTGATATGGTCAATCCATCTCAGCCTGGTAGCTGGGAGATGCGTGTGAAAATCACAAATCATTATATGGTCACAAAACAGCAACTTATATTGCTTATATTACAGTCACCCCTGTATAGAGGGGTCAAATCTGGCATTTTGTCAATTAGGCGGATCAATGTGACAATATGACGTGGTACTGTGCTCAATAATATGAATTGTTACAGGGCCTAACGTTAAAAAGTAAATGACTGTCAAAGGTCAACATTAAAGCGACACAATCAGGCTGAAATCATAAAAAAATCAATATTTTGATTTTTGCTCCTTGATATGGCCATAATATGTCAACGTGGCCATAGACTGGAATTGCGCAAGTTTATTTAAATTTTGTGTTGCGCATTTGCCAGTTAAGCTAGATATAAGGACGGAATTTAATTTCGGACATGCATGTCCAAAATAAGAGATACGGGAAAAACTGATAAATGAGGTTTTCGGCACACTTGCTACGTTGCCACAGCAATCCAAAATTTTAAAAACTTTCGCAATTCCAGTCTATATACATATTTACAAATTATGGCCATATTAAGAAGCCAAAATAAAAATACTTTTTTTTAATGATTTTAGCCTGGTTGTGTCGCTTGAAGTCTTCCGCGTGTCGTGAAAAGTGGCCAGAGTATTCCACTAAATGGTCACTGGATCCAAAAATCAGGCGTATCCAACACAAATCAGATAATGTGAATCCACACAGAGATAGAGCTTTTTCATATCCCACCACGGTAGGCCCTAATGTACTTGTGTCTGTGATCAAAACGCTCATCAGACATCAAATCCATCCCGTGCTATCTGGGTGGAAAGAACTTCAAATCCGATTCGGAATCAAAGTCTCCGAAAATAGCCTCTCTATACGGACAGTTGGCCCGGCGTTTGTTTAATGCTGGGCCAACGTCTTCGACGTTGTTCCATCATTAAACCGACGCCGCGCACGTGCCCCCCTCCCCTTCCTCTGCAGCAGACTGGCAGAGAAAGGTAGAAATGACGTGAAGTGGACTTGGGATTATATTACTGCGGTGCAAAGCCGGTGCAAAGACAAGCGGCTGTAACTGCTTACTTTTCAAATGAACAGTTACTGCTGTTTGCCTGCGGCTTGTGTTACTCTGGACCGATGTCGTCTGAAGAGACATGGGATGTGGACGAGATGATCAGATGATGGCGTGTATCGAGGCTCATTCTATTAGCCTGGTTCCCAGTCTGCCCATCCATGATTGGAAGTCGGGAAAACATGGTAAATGAACTATCACATTCTTTTAATAAACATCCTGTTGTGGATTGTTCCATGAGAGGGCAGGCCGAATGACCGGTCGTGATAAATTATACGTGCATCTCTCTCTGGTGTTCCCAGCAGCTGCTGCTGTGCTCTAATAAGCTGTTAATATTGTTACTGTTATTAGCAAAATCACTCTGTTCACATATAACTCGTCATGTACGGGGTATAATGCCTTAAGATGTAGTCAACATAATTCACGTACCCTCTGGTGTATAGCTTTCCATATATGGGATGGCTGAAAATTTAAATATTGTATATAGCCAATACTGTTGTAGCATGAATGTCATTAGAGGGGGTATAATTTTATCAAAAAAAAATTAAATACCACATGTTAATTCATGCACTGGGTATGAAGTATATTATATATGTAGTAACGTTAGTATACGTAATTATACGCTGGGGTGAAACTGTTGTGTTCCATTCTGACCCACGCAGTTTTTCAATTCAATGGGGAAAATGTTGTGTGGCATAACAGACGTGGGTTCAATTTCGGAATTGATATAGAGTTAGACCTAACTCCAAGTTTAATTCATGTAATTGGAATGAGAATGGAAGTATTACAAATTAAGTGGAATTAAAAAAGAAATTGCATTTTTTGTTTAAATCTCAACACAAATACAAGAACGTCAGTTACGTCATATTGTAGTGTTTGTCACCAATATTATATCAGTTGTTGCAAATTTTGCACTGGCCTGTGACAGAGGGGTGTGGGGTGTTCAAACACCAGACCATCGTTGTTCTCTGAAAGCTACAACGCGCCACCCAGAAAATTGATACAATAAAAGCTGATTAATGTGGTGTTGTTTCAGTGTCATCAGCGTCTGCGTCGTTGGCCCAGTATTGAGCCAACATTTGACAATTTTTCACCCTCACCAGGCGTGGTTATGCCTCTATGTACCACTTTAAGTCGTAAAGTTTAATATAAATGTAAATATTTCTATAAATGTACGAGAAGGGAATACAGGGTTGTATTTTTCCCTGAGTGACAACCAAGCTGTGTACCATTTCATATTTTATTAGACATAGTAAACGTAATCGTCCCCTGTGTAGCTATGAGATATATAGGGTTGACACACGTCGCCACTCAGTCTCCATATGTAGGCCTTTACAATCCTGGCCGCATTTTAATGAAACAATCACATTGTATGACTTCCTCTCTAGACTGCATGTCATGTCTGGAAGATACGAAGTGAATAAATGATTGAATGACTATGCAATTTATAGAAAGGAAGTGGCAGTTTTAAACAAAAGGTGCAACTAAGGGGCCGACCATTTAATACCAGGGGGGGGGGGTATGGTTTTTTCGTAAAAAAATAATTTGTTCACGAAATTAAATGGTCCGCCCCTAAACTATAAATCGCTAGAAACATCTACATTTAAATTAGCATTCACCAGGTGACGTTCGCTTGAATATTCACACTATTACATAAAGTGCATCGTTTAATTTATAATTTCAGTTATCGACATGGGAGCTGTTGAATACCTTAGTAATAATATACACATGCTATTAATCAGCGGGTAAATATTCTTCATAATACTTATCAATTCCATAGGTTATGTATATTATATGACGTTATATACCTATTTTGATATGTTTTATCGATTCAATTTGGCAAAATAATAAAGTAAAATCCATAGCTGAGTAAATATAGTATTTGCTCAAATACCAATGGGTAGTGAGGTAGGTGTTACTAACACACTACGGAGTCTTTCGTTTTCGACAAGCATAAGGGATGGATTAGTTCTACCATTTAAGTCCAACAGTCAGTTATGCTTCTGTCTGAGTATGATTTCCTAATATTGTAGTTTTTATGTGTTTACCAGTCGAGTTACCCAAACAATTTGACACACTACAAATATCACGGACAAAATATAAAATTATTCATATATTCTTCTCAATCATTTAAATTTGATAACGCATTAAATCATGTCAATAAATTGTTATATACTTTATGGCGCCATATAAAATAAAACACCACAACGGTCTATCATGTTTACAGTGATTTGTTTTCAAAATGATACTAACCCAACATTTGGCATACGTAAACTGACCCGATCGATCTAACGATATATATATGAAATGGAAAAATGTTTTTTTTAATTATACACTTGTGTTGACGATCTTGCCAGTGCTGAGATTATGGATAGGATGTGTATATTGTGACCATTAGATTCACTAGATGTCGCTGTCGATGGCTGATCAGCCTAATGAACGACTCGATGAGCATTTGACAGTATTTTCTGGACATCGTGTCCAAAACTCGGCTGATAAATACCATTATAGTATCTGTGATAAGCTAAAAAAAATTGTATCCCAAAACTGGGATAGAAGTGTGTCATTTTAAAGGAATACAAGTATGAGGATGCGACACAATATAGATATGAGAGCGAACGATTTTTTTCTTCTTATTTATAAAAAATACCACAAATATTTTGTGTTATTGGAGGAAGCTAACTTTCTTTGTTCTGGAACAATTTTATTTTTATCTTAATTTAAATCAACAAAATGGTCCATGCACCTTCTTTATCACGCTTGTGAACATAGCTTGCACGAGAGATTAAAATATTTTGTCAAATAAACATTTTGTATTGATTTTTATGTACAAACTCGGCGGAAAAATGATAATATATTTAGAAATTATTAAAATAATAAATTATAATGGTATTACAATGACACAATAACGTTGATAATATGTCATTCATATCGTTTTTATTTGGTCAATGTGAGGCTAATACATGTGTTTAACCTGATGACATCGCAACGCTCTGACACAGATACCTTTATTTTAAATAAAACCATTTAAAGCGACACAATCAGGCTAAAATCATAAAAAATCGGTAATTTTATTTTTGCTTCTCAATATTACCATATTATGTAAACATATCCATAGACTGGAAATGCAAAAGTTTTTTAATTTTTGTGTTGTGCTTTTACCATTTGAGCGTGATATAGAAACCAAGAAGAAGACGTTTTCATTGGACTCACTTGCTGGGATTACGGTCCACATGGCAAGAGTTTATGCAATGCATCTAGAAGTTTTAATTAAAGGGACAGTCCTAGGCTAAAATATTTTGGCTTCTAAATATGACCATATGATGTAAACATGTCCATAGACTAGAACTGATTTTTTTTTTTAATTTTTGTGCTGCGCATTTATCGGTTAGGCTAGACGAAATTCCTGATTTTCTTATTTTGGACAACCATTTCAAAAATAAGAGATACGCGAATTTCGTCTCTTTATCTAGCCTAACTGATAAATGAGCAGCACAAGAATTAAAACAAATTGCAGTTATAGTCTATGGACATTTTAGCCTTTTAGCTTAAATATATCTAAAGATAATTGCTTATTTATTCATATGAATATACGTAGTGTGATGAAGAACAATTTGAAAATTATCTCCAAATTAAACATAATTATTTTACTTTGATTGGCTTGTCTGAGACCTGGATTAATGAAGGTACTGCAGATTTGTTTTCAATTAATGGATATGCATGTGAACATAAATTTAGATCATGTAAACGCGGAGGAGGTATTTTAATTATTTTATGTATCAGGTTCCATATACTTTAAGGAGTGATTTAATTGTATTTCAAAACGATTTTGAACGTATATTTATTGAAGTAGATGGTAAATACATTAATATTGATGTTAATGTTATTATTGGCGTCATTTATAGACCACCAGATAATGATATCGATGTTTTTACACAGAAACTTGTTAATGTTTTGGATTCTATGCACAAAGAAAAAAAACATTCTACCTATTGGGTGATTTTATTATAAATTTATTAAATTCAAATATACATAATCATACTTCTGAATCTGTTGACACATTTTATGAATATAACTTCTTCCCATTAATTAACAAACCTACTCGTGTTACAAAAGTATATGCATTGACAACATTTTTACAAACAACATAAAGCACAAGGGTATTTTATCTTCTATTTTATATACAGATATCACTGATCATTTTCCAATTTGTCATATACTTAAAAATATTGTACAACATGAATCGTCAGATATGAACAATACTAACGTGATTAAATTTCATAATTGTTAAAACTACTGGAGTTTTGCTTGTTTGGAGAGATCTTGCCTAGCATCATTTTTACTTTTCCAGAAAAAAAATACTTGAGTATTTTAACGCTTGCTTCCCCATTAAACATGGTAAGTCGCATTATTGGGATAAAAAATGTTGGCTAAGTGATACTCGGAAAAGATTAATTATTAAAAAGAAAAACGCATATTTACTATTCAAAAAGTTTCCCAATGTAACCAACGAAGTTTTATATAAACAGTATACATCTAATGTAAATTCTGAAATGCGCGCAGCTGAACGCAAATATTACCAGAACATGCTTGAAAATAACAAATTCAATCGAAAAAAGGCCTGGCAGATTCTGAAAGATATCATACAGAAATCAAAACCAGGCAATATGAGTGAAAAAAAAAATAATAAATGGTAGTATTGTAGAGGACAGTAAAGTCATTGCTAATGTATTTAATGATTTTTATATACATATAAACATAGGCTCCAATTTAGCAGGTACAATTAAACCTAATAATCCTTATATAAATCCGATAAGTTATGTAAAAAATAAAGTTACAGATAGCATTTTTATTGCTCCTGCAACTGATGCGGACATACTTAAGATATTTAATACTTTCAAAAAACAGTGCTGGGTGGGATGGTTTAACACAATTCCTGCTCAAACCAATATTTTTGAACGTAACTAAACCCCTTACTCATGTGATGAATTTATCTTTAGCTCAGGGCATTGTCCCTCTAGAACATAAAATTGCTAAGGTTACGCCTTTGTTTAAAAATGATAATAAAATGTATAGATCTGTATGTGCTATCATTGTTGTCTAAAATCCTATAACGACTGATGTATAACAGAAAATAAACATTTATTATTAAACATGACATATTATATAGATATCAGTTTGGTTCCAGACAACATTACTCAACAAATGTAGCTTTAATCACATTAGTTGATAAAATTGCTGAATCATTACAAAGAGGAGAATGTGTTTTAGGATAATTTTTAGATTTTAGTAAGGCATTTGATACAGTTAATCATAACATTTTATTAGACAAATTATATTTACTCGCGGTACAGCACTAGATTGGATCCCAAATTATCTCTCGGATCGAAAACTATATGTAGTTTACAATAATACTAAATCAGATAAAAACATATTACTTGTGGGGTCCCACAGAGTTCTATCTTGGAACCTCTTTTCTTTTTATTGTACATTAATGGTATTTGCAATGTATCTGACATTTTGCTCCCTTTTCTATTTTTGAATGGTAAAAATATTGATGAATTAGTACAATGCATGAACTGTGAGTTAAACAAAGTTGTTATTTGGTTAGCCGCTAATAAGTTATATTTAAACATTAAAAAAAGACACATTTTATGATTTTCCACTCGAAACGATGTTGTATTGATAACAACAAGATATAAGAATGTGTAACCAAAAAATTATATTTGTTGAGCACACTACATTTCTTGGGATCTACATTGACTCTAATTTATCTTGGAGTCAACATATATCTTATTTAAAAACTAAATTATCTAAAGGTATAGGAGTCCTAAGAAAGGCAAGAAAATTATTATCTAAAAATATGTTAGTTACACTGTATAACTCCTTAGTTTTTCCTTGTGTAAATAGTGGTTTAGATGTTTGAGGCGTTGCTCTAGATATTCATATAAAATTAGATTGATCACCTGCTCGTCTCGAATGACACACACAAAACCAATTTTTCTCCGATCAAAATTATTAACACTGAAAAAGTTATATTTGTACAAGGTTGGATTGTTATGTTTAAGATTCACAAAATGCATGTAACAAAACATATTAATTATTGTTTCAATGTTAATGCAGATTTTCACACTGATAATACCAGGCATGCATCCTCATTTCGGTTACCACTCACCCATACTAACTGGATGAAAAGAACTTTTATATATATAGGTGTTAAAATATGACATATAATTAGTGGTAATATAAATCAGAAAGTGCCAACTGGATCTTTTAAAATACACATTAAAACATATATTATGTATAACTATTTTATGGATTTTTTTAAACATTGATTGTTTTATGTTTTATATAATCTTATAATATATTGTTAACACATGTATCGTTATGTGGGTAGTGATACTTTGTGTGTACTTTAGATTTGATTTTGTTATTTTGTTTATTATTATTATTATTTAATAATTAACATCCTAATTAGTAATTTATATATTGTTAATTGGCTAATACTGTGATTTAATAGTAACATTAAGACATTGGGGCAATGTTGGATTTGGAAAGGTTTATATTGAATATTCACAAATGAAGTATATTAAGGGTTCAAGGTGAAGTGTTATGTAAGTGTCCAGAGAACTACATGTAGCTATATGTAGATGATTAGGTAACCATGATGACAGTCATATGTAATACAATATCACTACTTGCTCAACCGGATGGAGCAAATGTAGAAGACGTATTGGAATGTGTAAATGTATGCATCCGATAGGGTGTGTGGAAAATATATACGTAAATTACTAATAGTAGTAACAATTTATGACGATCATAATGCTCCACCTTTTTACACAAATACGATATCATGGATATATAGACGTTTTCGGCAATAAAATTCTCAAAATAGGGTAGAATTTAAAATGTGGCATCGGCGGCACATGTAGGCCTAGTACTATTTCTTGTTTCATAATGATGACACTTTGACCTCAGATTGACATATGATATAATATTGTTGACACATAGACATAATATGTAACGATTTTGGCAGCTCTATGAGGCACTATGTCAGCCGACAATATATAGGCATACTCTCAATATTATTATCAATTAATTAGTTAACCAGTAGATATTATTAGGCTATAATATTTTGTATACAATATATACCACGGGGAATCTACAGATGAATGGAGACAAATATACAAATACAAATACCAGATCTGTATCTGAAAATCTCGCTGTATGTAAAATTGACGCGTTGCTGGATAAGTGGTCCATTTTT
Organism: Flabesymbios commensalis; assembly: GCA_964017125.1. NCBI lineage: Eukaryota > Metazoa > Annelida > Polychaeta > Terebellida > Flabelligeridae > Flabesymbios > Flabesymbios commensalis. Next base: position 18,015,670 of record OZ024917.1, read on the forward strand.
GGGGAAACAGAAAAATAGACAGTATAATGTTTGTTAATTAAATAATGCGGTTAAGCATAATAGCTAGGGCCTCGTACATTTAAGGAGGGAGGAGGGGTTTTGCAAGCGCATATAGATACACCCGACTCTAATTTTATGATACTTCAGTTTTAATATTGTTGAAAGCACAACTGCTGAAATGCTGCATGTTGTAAATTTTATCGTGATCATAGCGTTGGTATTAATAATAGCTGATGCACAGTCTACAAAAACATTGGATGTTAGTTTATCCACACTTGATGAACGATTGGACGTTATTGCTACTGAAGTGTCGAACATAGATAAATTATTGGCAGTAAAGATTGAAGAAACTGTTGGCCTAGCTTATGCTAAAGGCCAGTTTTTCTTGGATCAATATTTTGGTAAGTTTATGAAGCAACGCCTGGACCTAGTTCAACAATCTAAAATACTAGGTCAGCGCTTTTACTTTTCGTTTGGATAATGCACTTAATGCTTTTACTGTATGAATCAGTTTCTCACTCACTCACTCACTCACTCACTCACTCACTCACTCACTCACTCACTCACTCACTCACTCACTCACTCACTCACTCACTCACTCACTCACTCACTCACTCACTCACTCACTCACTCACTCACTCACTCACTCACTCACTCACTCACTCACTCACTCACTCACTCACTCACTCAGTCACTCACTCAGTCACTCAGTCACTCAGTCACGCACGCTCACACACACGCACGCACGCACGCACGCACGCACGCACGCACGCACGCACGCACGCACGCACGCACGCACGCACGCACGCACGCACGCACGCACGCACACACACACACACACACACACACACACACACACACACACTCACACACTCATTCACTTACTCACTCGCTCATTTGATTGTGTCTTGACAATTTTACAAAAATGCAAGGACAACGAATATAGACCACTTTTCGAACTAATAATTATGCCAGGTGAAATCCATGATCATGGTCAATAACAAAGTGAAAGTGAGATATATCTGTTTAACTCCTCTTTCCTTGTGCCTATGACATCGTACACGAACGGATATTTACCTTATTGGATTATTCCAGGCTATGGGCTCTAGTATAAACACATTTGATGATGTCAAGAATGAATAAGACAACCATTATTACTTTTATTCCACTTGCCAGACAGGTGAACCCAAACTGCTCTTTACAACAAGGTTATTTTGATGGAAATGTCATATATATGGCACAAGAAGCGAGAAACAGCTGATACTTAATTTTAGATGCTAAACATTTTTTAATCAGCCAGTTTCCTTGATAAAATATATACAGATTTATTAATTGTTTGTTCAGTTATCTCACTAAAGTAAAAACACTTTTATGAATGATGCGTTTTCAGGAAAATATGTTGTTCCTTCATTTATTTTCTAAATGATGACAAAATCCAAGATTTTGCAAGGTCAAACATTAAAATGCTATTATTTTGGACAGATAAAAAACAAATTCGGGATTGCAGTGTTTACTGTTGTAAATTTCACTGTACATGTATACAGTGAATAGCACAGAGTTAAAGCCTGTGCGTCAGACTATGGTCCAACGTGATAACCCAGTCGTTTCCTTCTAGGAGATCATGCTTTTGACCGTTCTTTTTGGCATCCAGCTAATAACTGGCCTCTCTCAGTATGTTCCGGTGTGGGTAAAATCCAAGATGGCCACCATCTGTTTAAGGTCAAACTATAAATTGATATATTTTTAGAGGTAAATTCATGGATTTGTTGTCTGTCGACAAAAGAGTATGTCAGATATGCCCGACTGAGTGTGAGTGAGTGATTGAAAATTGTTTTACATTGATTTCTGCACAATCATGGCAATATCGCGATAGAACGACGCCCGATCGGAAGTGGGAACTATGCCCTACTGTTATTGAAAGACATCAAAGGTTATTTATAGTGCATAACACCATTAACCCTTTAACCGCCGGTGTCGCATATATTCGTGTTTTCATTTTTTTATTAGCACATTAAGTACCACCTTTTAAACATGTTAAAGATAAAATATGACATCGATCAGCAATATTTGAAAACAGTTGACCTCCATTTTGTCAAATATGAATAATTTTCATTCACTGGAAGTTGTGGATCGCGTCAGCGAGACACAAATTCAAGTGGGTGAAAATTTAGATTGAATAATTTGGCGGTTAAAGGGTTAACAACACTAAACACTCAATGCCTGGTGCTGTCACTACAATGTTGCATTGTGGGTAAATTCAAGCTAGTCGCCATCTCTGCAAGTTCAAACAATATATATCTCGTTTTGGAAAGAATAGAAGCATAGTCGTGATTTTAGTGTCTATCTTAGTCTTTTCATGTACGTCCAAAACACATCTTAGGCACTCTTTTTATTCCATAAACCAAGATAGAGACCAATCTACAAACAAAGTGACCAACAGGTGGTCATGACAGAGTGGGAAATGTCTATAACTTTTGCTGGAAATAAGATATGACATATTGATCTCAATTAGTGTCTACCGGATGTGTGTCAAAATTTCAAGTAGACAGCGGAACATAGTGGTCGATGTAGTAAAAACCGAAATGGCCATATTGCAGACAAAATAGCCGTCACACAGCCATGACAGTAGAATAATTGTCTATACCCTTGGCTGGAATGAAGATAAGTCGTTAGTTTTGGTCATTTGGTGTCTAATATGGATTGATGAGATGGTGTCTATAACAGAACATGAAAATTAGATAGAGACCACATGACCTTAACAGGTCAACAAGCCTACATATCTCTATATTTCTGTTAAGAGAGTGTTGAACAGATGTTGTTGAACAAACTACACTTTTCTAATGGTTATCATAATTATTGTCGCTGTCGAATATAACATGCGGTAAAAACATTTCAATTAAGTTTTTTAATGTTTTAAAATATATATATGAGGTTATGAAACACGCGGTCCAAAACAACTGCCACATTTTCTGGCTTCAAAATTATTTGAGCAATCAATCAACTTTCTCTCTCTGCCGTCAATAGACGTGAGATCATGATGTTTAAAGTTGGTCCCAGCGCTGGGAAGGTTAACATGGCTCTCTTAACCCTTTAACCGCCAAATTATTCAATTTGAATTTTCACCCACTTGAAGTTGTGTAACAATGTCAGTTTGGTAGATTATTTTTTATGCTCTCCTTCAATTTTCCCGACTGTTAGTAATTTTGAAGTTCTGGACTTTGATCCACTTCTATCTGACATCCATTGTGCTGGAACTCTCACCCTTAAATACAAGTGTTCAAACCCACGAAATGTAGATTTAGACAAGGATTGTACCACAAACCAAGATAATTCATATGTACGTCGTCCACCAAATAAACCTAATTGGGAATCAGATTTAACTCATCAATACCAACAAAAATTAAACGAAACCGACATAAGTGGTATAATGCTTGCGCTAAACGAATTGACAGGTGACATTCCACCTCAACAATGTACCATTAACAAGTTAGTTGACGAGATCAACTCAGTTTACACCTCGACAGCGAGCGATCTGGGAATGTTGAAGTGTGGCCAAACACCCATTGGTACCAAGAAACACCGCGTTAGGACATTTCCACACAGAGATTGGTATGACGATGAGTGTGAAACTAAAAGAAAAATTTATGTTAAATACAAAAATAAATATAGGCGACTAAAAAATAATGCAAATTTGATACTATTACGAAATTCTGGTCGAAATTATAAGAAACAGATAAACAAGGCGTTCAAAAATTACAAACAAAACACTGTTAGAAAAATACGTCTACTGAAATCTGAAAACCCAAAGGATTACTGGAATATTATTAATGGCAAAAAAACTTTTAATATATCAGACAAAATGTCACCCACAAATTTTTTCAATCATTTTTCTAAACTTAATAAAGCAGAAGCCGAGGAAATAAAATCTGAATTTTCCTTTGAAAACGCAGAAAATCTATTTAATGACAATTTTACACCCTCGGAGGTTTCTAAATCATTACGGAATTTAAAAAAACAACAAAGGTAGCGGACCGGATCAGATTTTAAATGAATTTCTTAAATATTCTCCACCAAATATCATTGATATGCTAACTAAACTTTTTAACGTCATTCTAGACACCGGTATTTTTCCAGAACAATGGAGTTTAGCAATAATTAAACCACTCTATAAAAATGTTGGTGAGCGTGAAGATCCTAGTAATTATTGAGGTATATCATTATTAAGTTTTCTCGGAAAAGTATTCTCAAATTTAATAAACGACAGATTGACACGATTCGTAAATGAAAATAACATAATATGACCCGAGCAAGCCGGATTCAGATCTGGCTTCTCAACGTTGGATCATATTTTTTCATTAAAGACTTTAATCGACATTTACCTTAACAAACACAAAAGATTATATTGCTGTTATGTAGACTACAGTAAAGCATTTGACACAGTTTCACGTACTGAGCTCTGGTCTAAACTATTAAATAATAATATATCTGGGAAACTTTTTCAGATCATTTATAATATGTATAAATCGGCAAAATCATGTGTTTCTGTAAATAGTACGCTAACTGATAATTTTTCATGCATGATAGGTGTTAGACAAGGAGATAATCTGTCTCCACTAATATTTTCAATATTTTTAAATGACCTTAAACTGTTTTTAGAACCAGCCCACGACGGACTGAAGATTGTGAATACGTTGTCTGTAGAAAATTTAGATCAAGAACTTTTAGTATTTTGTAAATTATATATCCTGCTTTATGCAGATGACACAGTTATCTTGGCTGAATCGCAAGAAGACCTACAGCAATCAATTAATTTAATGGAGCGTTATTGTAGCATGTGGAAACTGAACATAAACGTGTCAAAAACTAAAATTACTGTCTTCTCTCGTGAAAAAATAAGAAAAATACCTAAATTCTCTTCTGGAAAAAATGAACTTGAAGTGGTTGGTCAATATAAATACCTGGGCCTCATATTTAACTATAATGGAAAATTTACAGAGGCAAAAAAACAACTGGTTGTCAAAGGTAACCGAGCTATGTTTTTGTTACTACGTAAATGTAGACAGCTACCTGTCGATATTCAACTCGAACGTCTCGATATTTTAGTCAAACCTATTCTTTTATACGGTTGTGAAGTTTGGGCAACAGAGAGTGTCGATATTATTGAAAAAATACATTTGCGATTCTGTAAATATGTACTGCAAGTAAACAAGTCAACTTGTTCCAACATGGTTTATGGCGAACTCGGCGTAACACCTCTTGTACTACACGCCAAGAGTAGAATGATTATGTTTTGGGCTAGAATATATAAGAGCAGCAGTACACCAAAACTGTCAAATGTTTTGTATCAATTAATTTTTAATCTATACAATCGGAATATATATAAGTCCCCGTGGCTTTCAACCGTGAAAACTACATTGGAAGGTTGTGGTTTTTCGGGTGTCTGGGATAACCAACTCATCCCAGGAAGCATAAATTCATTCAAAAAGAAATTACAACAACGAATTAAAGATCAATTTTTTCAACATTGGACCTCAGAAATTAATCTTAGCAGAAAGTGTTTAAATTACAGGATGTTTACAACAACACTAAATTTAAAAACATATTTAGTAAATTTGTCCTATCGCGAGAGAGGCATCATGGCTAAGTTTCACTGTAGAAACCACAACCTTCCAATTGAATCAGGTTGCAGACAAAATATACCCCGCAACCTCTGAATATGTGAGCTGTGCACACAAGATATTGGCGATGAATTTCACTATATTTTTGACTGTTCTCACTTTGAAGTCATACGAAAGGAATTATTAAAAAAACGTCACAGAAACTCACCTTCATCAGTTAAATTTGAAATACTAATGAATGTAACAAATAAAAATCAACTGTTCAAATTATGCAAGTTCATTGAAAAAATCATTTATTTCGTAAAGTGATTAACCAAATAAAAATAAAAAATGTAGATACGTTATATTATTAGAACATGATAACTACACACCTTTAACATGCTCTCCTGGCATGTATTCATACATATCTGTATTTTATATGTATATATTTTTGCAGATCCTATGAAATAAACTATTGTCTATTGTCTATTGTCTCGCTGACGCGATCCACAACTTCAACTGAGTGAAAATTATTCAGATTTGACAAAATGGAAGTCAACTCTTTTCAAATCTTGCTGGTTGATGTCACATTTTATCATTTTATCCTTAACAAGGTGGCACTTAATGTGATAATAAAAAATGAAAACCGGAATATATGCGGCACCGGCGGTTAAAGGGTTAATAAGCCAGTATTTTATATTAATAGACGATCTTTATATGCAGTTCTGTGCAATAGGCGTGCATGGTGTCTGATGATAGGGCCAAGTCCAAGTGACTTCTAGTGCTGTACGTCCACGTCAGCCGGCCATATGATTTAATTGGTAGGCAAAATTACAATCCATGATATATTGACAGGTATTTTGTAAGTCCAATAGCCATCATCTTGGATTTCGTCATGCGAGTGTATGTATGACGGACAGAACTGATTATCACTCTTACCATAGAGTGGGCAACTTTAACCCTTCAACCGCCGGTGCCGCATATATTCGGGTTTTCATTTTTTATTGACACATTAAATACCACATTTTAAATATGTTAAATATAAAATGTGACATCAACCAGCAAGATTTGAAAAGAGTTGACCTCCATTTTGTCAAATCTGAATAATTTTCACTCACTTGAAGTTGTGGATCGCGTCAGCGAGACACAACTTCAAGTGGGTAAAAATTCAAATTGAAGAATTTGGCGGTTAAAGGGTTAAATCCATATAATTCTGTGTGGTTTTAGTAGTTCAAGTTTGACAATTTGACTTTCCAAATTGGACTTTCCAGGTTGTGTGTAAAATCACATTATGGTATTAAAAATATTCATTTGGTATTTTAAGGTAGGGGGTATAATGTATGGCACTGCCTAAAGCATTGCAGCATGAGTACATAATTATTGTGTTTTTTATATTTGTAAATATTCTTTTAATTTTTAAACAGCGATCCTAATAGTTTGTCATCATACTATTTATACTTTGACATAATTTACTAAACATCAAAACTAACAAAGGATAGACTTGATGGAAGTATTCAATAAAGCCTCTACATCAAGTGTAATCTGTGAAAACATTTAGATTGATGGATAAATCATTTTCAACGATATTGTTTTATCTTGCGTATATCAGATTACATCTGTAACTTATAGATAGGAAGGTGATTATAGCTTCATATAAATTGAATTTTCAAAATGGACAAAGTGGAAAAATCTCATCCCACGGAGTCACTTTAAACAATTTGAAACCTGAACGTCAACTTATTGATGTAAAATATTTGTACCGTGTAATAAACAGTTGTTAGTTATAAAGTTGTGCAAATGTACAAAACTTGCAAAAAGTGTTGTCCTCAACTAAAAAACAAACCAAGATTTGACTTGATAAAATGACAACATTATATCATCTCCTGAACCCATCTGTAATCATTGTTGCTGTTGCTCTTATAGGAAATGGTTGTTTAAGAGAAGATGGGTTTCGTTGTGGAACCAGTGCACAGTGTGTCAGTAGACTGCACGTGTGTGATGGCTGGCGGGATTGTATGAACGGCGAGGACGAGGTCGCGGATATGTGTGGTGAGTGATCCAGAAGGCAACTCTTCAGAAGACGCTTATTTAGTGTTTTGCGACGCTGGTCCAACATTAAACCAGCCTATAGATAGGGAAATACCCTTCTTATCTATACGTTACTCCCCCACACACAAATATGTGGTATGACTAGTTAGCTACAGCATATGTTGGATCCTACTGCTATTATTTTAATATTATTAAAATTAGTTGAAATCTTACAAGCTAACATATGATTTTGGTTAATTTTTGAAATATATAATATAAAGAATCAGAAGAAGATTTTATATATCCGTCAGATTACTTTGTTTCGATATTTCAGATTTGAAATTAGAAATTGGAATGTGGTGGGAATCGGATGTGAAGCAAGAAAGTTGTTCAAACACTGACATTGCTGGTGCCGTTAAGTATATTATCACAGGTTTAAACAGGTTGCCATGGTTCCCACAGGTTGCCCAGGTTTGTATATTTTGAATATTATAATCTAATCTGTCCGCCTAAAGAGCTTAAAGATTCTCACCCATGTTACATTGCTAAGACCTACTTTAACACGACAACTAGGATAAAATTGTCCCCCAATCAGAACTGTTAACCGATTTTATACATATTTTCTTGCTTAGTCAAGATTTTGAAGTACTTTGATACAACTTTTAAAATGGCTGTGATCACTTTACAGTGGCCAATATCTCTTTGTTAGCTGCTGAGATCACGATTAGAGTGGCTGTGATCACTTCTTTAGTGGACAAGATCAGTTTTTTTGTGATCAAGATTACTTTTATGGTGACAAAAATAACTTTTCAAGTGGCGATGATGACTTCTTCAGTGGCTTAGATCAATTTTGTAGTGGCTAAGATAACTTTTAGAGTGGCTGTGATCACTTCTTCAGTAGACAAGATCGGTTTGTTTGTGGCCAAAATCATTTTGTAGTGGCTAAGATAACTTTGAAAAGTGTCTGTGATGATTTATTCTGTCTTCATTGGCTGGATCAATTTTTAGTGGCTGAGATAACTTTTAAAGTGGCATACATCACTTCTTCAATAACCAATATCCCTTTTGTAGTTACAGAGGTAATGCTTAGAGTGGCTGTGATCACTTCTGCAGTGTACAAGATCAGTTTGTTTATGGCCAAGATCAGTTTTGTGGTGGCTAAGATACTTTTAAAGTGGCTGTGATCACTTCTTCAATAGACAAGATCACCTTTGTAGTGGCTGAGATTATATTTAAAGTGTCTGTGATGCCTTCTGTGGTGGTCAAGATCACTTATGTAGGGACCGAGACCACTTGTTTAAGGGCTAACATAAGCTTGTTAGTAGCTAAGATCACTTTTGTAGCGGCTGAGATAACTATTTAAAGTGGCTGTGATTACGTCTTGAGTAGCCAAAATCACTTTTGTAGTGGCTGAGATAATTTTTAAAGTGGTTGTAATCACTTCTCCAGCGGTGACGTATTGTATTGTTTTTGCTGAAATAACTTTAAAGTGGCTGTAATTACTTTTTTTAATGGCCAAGTTCATTTTGTAGTGGCTTAGATAACTTTTTCAGTTGCTGACACCAGTTTATTAGTGACCAAAATCACTTTTGTAGTAGCTGAGATAACTTTTTAAGTGGCTGTAATCACTCCTTTAGTGACTAAGATCACTTTCTAGTGGCTGAGATATTTTTTCGATGGGTGACACGAGTTTGCTTGTTGCCAAGATCAGCTTTCTAGTGGCTGAGATAACCTTTAAAGTGGCTGTGATAACTTCTTCAGTGGCCACTATCACTTTTGTAGTGGCTGAGATAACTTTTAAAGTGGTTGTAATCACTTCTTCAGCGGTGACGATCCCTTCTGAAAAATGGCTCCTGAGAATGTAATGCTATTAATAAACATCACTAAAATAGCTAGAACATTCATAAAGGTATCAAAATGTGCAGATTAGTGAGCCACATCTTATTATTACAGTAAAGGCAAAATGATAACGACAAAAATATATAATTATGTGTAATTTTAGAATATCAACTTTCATGTCTTACATGCTACCAAATATTCATGTATTGTGCCAAGGTTATTTCTTTAAAATTTAATACCTTGTCTTATATTTGTTGTGATCAAGGAAAAAACGTAGATAATATGTAAAAAGTGAGATATCAACATCACAACTCTATCTGTGAGTCTATCATTAACAGGCCTGATGATTAGACCGGTGTGTGCTGATGGTCAATGGGATCCTGCAGAGGTTTTAGTGGATCCGCCTTGAGAGCTGGTGTGTATCCGAATAACAGCTGACATAATTCATCTATTTGTGTAATCACTTAAGCAAGTGATCTGGTCGGAGAGACATCGAATCTAGTGTGAGATGCACCTGCTGGAATGAATGAATAAAACGTCGCTGTCCCACCATCCCTGGACGTTTGATACTAGTCCTAGGAGTATGGTAGAGCAAGCTCCCGACAAATACAAATATCTGTAAAATAACTCATGATCAACTTCGGATACTGTTTGCCAGTCTCAGGATCCTCGTAGGCCTACAAACCATTTTGAATTGGTGATTCCTGTCTGGGATAAGCAATATCTGCTTGAAGCCACACATATGGCTGATATTGGGTTCCTCCAAACTGCATTGCGTCGGTCCAACTTTGAACTAACATTAGCTTAGAAAATCATGCTGCGTGAGCTTTCTCACCAGTGTCACGTCGACACAGCCCAATAGGTCGTCCATGAATTTAAAATTTATTTTGTTGGTTGAAAAAACACAACAGCAGTAGATTTAAAACAGAAAATCATATATTTGTCCAGTGTTCCTGATCCTTGTGTTCGATTGTTAACATGGGATATATCTCAGTCAAACTTGTGATGTTTAGTACCACTAGATCGTGGTATTTGTTGACACTGAGTGTAAATTGCGCAAACTTTTAAGAAAGTGCACTCTGACTCTTAACTTTCAAAGTTGCGTGTTGAAAGAAGGAGTTGTATGTGTCATCAGTTTCCAAGTTAAAAATGGATTTCTTGCACTGTCTGACTGTGTTATGCCAATTAGGTATTTGCTAACTTTGTTTACATGCTCCATGCAAGCCCAACCCTGAACTGCTGCTAGATATCTGGGTAAGATATTTCTAGCTGGTTTGTATGAGCAGCATAAACTGTACCCCAGGGATTGCATTTGGCATGATCATATTAGGCAGACCACAGCAACACATCGCAACATGGAGAGTAATATTATGACTAACTGCATGTGTTATGCCCAGACAGTTTTTACCCGAAGTTCATAGATTTGGCATTTCTGGTGCATTCAGCAAATGTACAGTGCCACAATTGCACAGTCATAATCAAAATATTGTAGGCCCTACTACTTGTTTCCAAATTGATGCTTCTTGGTAAGTCGGTGCTGCTCTGCCCACGCTTATGCACTGACTATGCGATTTCACAGCTTAGTCATTATGTTGTTCTCAGTTGTATTTGGCCCACATATAGAGCTCTTAACACTAATGCCGTGTAGACATGAGTCGTAACATTCTGTCCTATGCCTTTTATAAAATTCTTACCGATGTGGAAATAACCAAGATATAATTACATAGACTTGTAGGTGCCCGAATATTCCCACCTGGAGCCCTTTTATGAATTGGACTCTGCAAATGTGAGAGCCAGCTATTGGATTCATGTCCTTTGAAGGCCAATGAGATCCCACGACTTGCTTCAAAGATAATATTTGAAGATGGATGTGCTTCTGAATGGCCAATGTGGCGTTGCTGCTTTGTGAGGTGGTGCTGCGGCAAATTTTCAGAGCCACTTTTCTGTGTGAGTTCTCCTGGTAGGCGCCCAAAGTGCAATATGTTTGAAGTGGAGCTGCTGTGGTGAATGAATAAACGTTGACAGGATACATAAGAGTCTTGTAGCACTTACAGCCCGAAACAAAGTTTAATATCATCGGTCACCTATCATCACTGGACGTCTGGTATTAATCCTGGCGCTACCAGCATGGCAATGGGTTTCCCTCCATTCGCCCGCACAGGATTTTCATTACTACTGACTGCTCGGGGTTTATTTCTTGCATAATTTGCATGCATCTCAATAGAACTGTCAACAATGTGTATTGTTTCTTTGTATTTTTTTTTTGCCTTTTACAACACGAAAATTTAGAAATTCTTACATAAAGTTTATTAATATGATGTGTCATTTCGGCATTTACAGGGTTTTTAATTGTATAATCAGTTGAATTTAATCGAGTGACTTTTACAAATAGGTCATAGTTATTGGAAAATAAATATAACAAGGGTCATTAGGGCTCTGAATGCCCAGAATAGGCCATAGCACAATACTTGAATGTTTGACATCTCTTTAAGGACCAGTTTTAAGGGGTTTTTCCAAGTAGCATTCAGAAAGTTACACATTTTTTGTATCTTACTGTTATTTTTTGTCTTTTACAACATCAAAAAACAAGAAATTGTAATAATATGATGCGAATCAATAATGTGCACATTTTGACACCTTTATGAAGACTGTAGCTATTCTGGATGAAATATTATAAACGATTTTGTTGTTTTCGTACAATCGGCCCTATCGTATTTACTCAAATTTACAAAATAGGTCATATTTATGCGAAAAATCAAGAGTCATCTGGGCTCATATGATGTGGTTCATTAATCTGCACGTTTTGATACTTTTAGGAAGACTCTAGGAAGTGTAGATTCAATTTTATTTACAATTTCGTGTTTTTTTCATATAATCGACTAATTCGTATTGACCGTCTTTCACAAAATAGGTCATAATTATGAGCAAAATCAAAATATCGAGTGTCATATGGGCTTAAATTGACCAGGAGGTACCCTGAAACAACATAGAAATAGGTGACAGCTTGTAACATTCCGTCCCCCCTGACTTGATTTCTAAGCCCTTTTGGGGATTAAATTCCTGATCTACTATGCCATATTAAGGTAACATGAGCGAGAAAGGCTGTTGATATTCACAAAAAAAACGTTGAAAATTGTTCAAATAGAGGGATGAGATACAAACTTTCAACTGATGTCAAAGATGTTGGTACATTTTTTAAATTGGGGTACTCAATGGGCAAGAATGTGAAATCTTCAATTTTCCCATGCCGAAAGAAAGATGCACACAAATTACGTCCAAACAAAAAAGTGTGCAATACAATGTATGTTGCAATAGCTCATTATTTTTTATTTCGAATGGGCTTATTTTAAGTCAACAGTTGTTCTAGAACATGTTTGAAACAAAATTAAACATTTATCACATACAAAAATCAGCTGAAAGAAAAAAATTCAAAAAAATATTTACTGAAAAAGTATGAAAATAGTTAAAATTATTACCAACTTAAAACTATCTTGTGCATCAGTCAATGATCACACGCAATATATGCTACATCCATGTGAACGCATGTGTCCGTAGCTTTCTATTGATATTAAATACATAGATATAGCTCAGTGAGCAATCATGTGAGATACTGTCAATTTTCCCGAGCTTGAAGAAACGTGAGGAGATTTTTCTTTCATCCAAAAGAAAAACATATAATATATTCACCAAATAGGTTTATGCTAAGTAAATAAAAGTTCCAGAAAATGTCATGTTTTAATTAAAAATAACCATTTATACCATACAAAAACCATCTGAGAGAAAGTATTTGGACTATTTAGTGTACATTGTACATTGCTCTCTTTTACATTTGTTAATGATCGGACACAAAATTTACATACATGTTAAAGCCTGTGTCAATAGCGGTTCATTGATATGAAATATATTGATAGAGCTCAAAATTTGACGACTCAGTGGGCGAAACTGTGTAATACGCTCGATTTCACAAAATCGGACCAGAATCGCGCATAGATCATGCCCATTTTTTGCCATATTTCAGTAAAGCAGCGGCAGTTACCAAATCAACAAGTTGATTCTGGTCTCGGAGTAATCCAGCTATTTGAAAATAATAGTGGCATAAACTTCTCTTCTAGATGACACCTTACCCCCAGCCATGTCTGGTCTATTAGTTTAGTTAAAAATATGAAGATATTTGTTTTCCTTATATATTTACGGGGCTTTCTTCAATTCAACGTTATACGTGTAATACATTATGATAATTTGATTGATTCTGTTTGTTTTCAGGTTACCTTTGAATTATATCAAGTTTCTGATAACACAGTGTTGCACAATGGTGACGCGGTATTTGAATATTCTACCAAGCAAATTATTTCGTCTCTGGAAAAATCAACTATGGCAAGATAATATTTTTGTATTTGTTGTCCTTTTATATTTTACATCAGATCATAATCATTAGTGGGTGACATAGGCCCTATAACCTTTCTGTAATTTATTTTTTAATTAGATAAAACTATCTTGATTTAATTACCTGACCTACATCAGGAATAAGCATAGCAATCGTGGTCCGAGCAACTGTGAAGTTATACTGCAATCATTGGATACTTATTGCCAGAAGCTACCCAGTAAACATAAAACATTTGTATGGCATTTGTACGGTGTTGGATCAACGTCGAAGACGTTGGGCCGAGGTTGTACAAATGTTACACAAAGGTTTTGTGTTTGTTAAGTAAGTGCCGTAAAATGATTGCAAGTTTAAGGCCAGCTTCCACTTCCTTCCTGTAATGAGTGTCCTTCTTGCAACACCTGAGGCCAACGCAACAGTTCATCAAGCAGATTAGGCATTATCGGAAAATAGAAAAAAAGTTCAATGTTCAACCACGTCCTTACGATTTTGATTGTGTCGTAATCTTGTGCTTGGCTGTGTGCCTTCCCAAAATGAATGCATCCATACTGGGCTGATGTATTGATCTGGATACTGTGCCAACTTGTCCAACATGTTTTTTGCAACAACAACGCTCTAGCTGCCGTGCCCTGTTGGCAAAATGTACTTTTTTGGCAAAACAACGGGTGCGTGATGTATGGGAAGCTCTGATTGGCTGTCAATAATGTAAATAATGCTTGTGAACGTACTATTGACAGGGGTATGCCTATCAATAGACAATTATAATAATGGTTGCAATTATACATAAGCGCTGATGTTTAACCCTTTCCAGTATTTTTTTTTCAAAACATTGAAATTTAATTTATTGGCCACTGGTATCCGTATGGGCGCAAAAGGGTTATATAAATTATGTGATTGAGCTAAAAGTGTTAAATGCTCTTCGAAATTGTCCGTAAATGTTCTAGATGGATTCACTTACATCTGTATTAGTTAGGCCTATTACATAAGAGAATTGGACCAGAATTTGCCATTTTACACCAGTTCTCAAATCTGACTATATATACACCGGCGGCCATCTTTGACGCCATCTTGAATAACTAAAAAGATAAATTAACCTATCAATACGCCTTACATTAACATGGCTATTGCTATGATTACAACCAATCGCTAATAATGATGATTTGTTTTTTTATAAAGAATATTTCTTCACAATCGGGATCAGAAGGGTGACCTTGGCGTTAGATGAAATATACTCTCAGGCTTAAAAGGTTATATTATTTTTTAATTGTCTAGGAGTGTACTATATAGATTTCCTGACCATCAAGCCAGTTAAAATGGTATATTACACAAGAAAATTGAGCAAAGATTGACCACGCATTTTCTTAGTGGAGTTTGGAATGTAGTTGTTCTTGCACAATTTGGGTACGCTGATTCCAATTCTGCCCCATTACATACCAAGCTTTAATTTGTCGTTTTCCTTCTCAAAATTCAAAAGCAAAATAACCGCCAAAATGAATGAAAATGTCACAACTTTACAGCGCGGCTTGGCTCACAATGAAGATAAAAACATCATATTGGTGTCTAAAAAAGCATTTTTGAATCAGGGAATTCCGGTATGATGTTTCCGAAGATCATATAGCTGCCATTAAGAAACAGTGGCACCTAAATTTAATTACTGCAATAATTGTAACACATGAAGTAGTCTCACATTGATCGTCCAGTAATCTATGCAAGACACATGTATCCTACATCAAAAAACAGGTCTATGCAGACTGTGATGTTACGTCACATGAATACTTTACAGATAAAGTACAGACTCGGGGAGGAGGGCAATACAGTTTCAGCTTACAGAAATACAATACATTCAAAGTTCAAATTCGCCACTTTGGTAAAGAAGAATGTCAAGTTTTTTTCCGCCATTCACGGAAATTGGTATAAAGGACTGTTATTACGGCAATCAAACAATCAGATACTGACAATATCGTAGTCGTAGGAATTGATGTAAACTTGTTCATTCTACTTTCAAAATGTTCTCAATCAATAACAATATTCTGCTGTGTAAACCTAGAGCTGGTAACATTTATCGTAAAATATACCATTAAACCGTCTCAAAGGCTTCCAGAACGCAAGCAAGTGATAGAACATCAAACTTGAAAGGAAGGAATTTAAATTAGTTCAAAAACAGTCAGTGCTAAAACCCTATTGGGGTATTTCAATGAACCCTCCGCGTCAACAGACCCTGCCACAACAGCTGGATATTGTTTCGGTTATCTTTTAGACATGTTTAACAATAAATACAGCTCTGGCTTGTTAACAATTAACATCTATGAGATTGTGGTTGGAGCTTTATCATTTAATAGGCTAGCATCGTGTTGATGAATGAGAAATGAATGAGATGACACTGCCCTCCAGACACAGCCCTGGCTGTCTGAGGTCGAGCACGCTACCTCTCGATCACGGAGGCTCCGCACAATATCGAATCATGTGACAGTGGACAAAGTCTTTTTAACATAAAATACCTCAATAAAAAAAGGTTATTTTGAACACGAAACTCAAGTTCGTGTGTCCGCTGTTCACGCAGACATGATGATTGTATAATCATGATCATTGTGACATTATACAATTTTTCCTCTTCATTTCCAGGCCGAAGTGCATGCCAGGATCCAGGGATCCTGGTATAACTATAGCAAACCCGGCGGAAAGTTCCGTCATGTATGGTTACATGCATTGACGAATGACGACGGAAATTTCTTGTATGGTAGTGAAGGGGTTCACAATTTTGGAGGCCATTTGTTTTTTACCTTTGAAAGGGAGGAACAACCTTGGCATGGGGCAGATTTGGAATCAGCATACCCAAATTGTGTAAAAACAACTGCATGACAATTTCTACTAAAAACATGCCTTGCAAACTTTAGGAATGCTTTATTTACGAAATAGTGCCCTGACTATCCGAAGATAACACATATAAACATCAAATAGGTTTTAGCCTGGTATATACATTCTGGTGAAAACGGGACCGAAAAATAAGGCACTTTTTAGATATGGTTCCTACACTATTATTAGTGTATTATTATTAACAATTTTCAGCGCGGGCCCGTCTATATACGTCAGAATCTGCCGTCTGTGAACGGTAGAATCTGCCATCTGTAAACTGCAGATTTTGCGTTCCATTGGATATGACAGGGTGTATCTGACACTCTGCAAAATGGCAGATGCAGCCTTTGATATCCAAGGGGACGGTATGAAGAATTGCACGGAAAGTATTAAAATATTTTTTATGGTCGTAGATCCATAACACAGGTATTCAAATGAATCAGAAAGAGATAACTAAGAAATTTATAATGATTTGATACTGAAAAAACCCTTTGGTCTCCATGGTTAATATAAAAATACTTTAGCGCTTTAAGGGTTAATCATTCCATATCGTCTGGACCACACACACCAAACACCATGGTTGTCTGATGGGTTACAGGTCATTTACATGTAGTTGGTCCTACAGGTCATTATTCTACAGGTCATTTGTCCTAAAGGGCATTATTCTACGGGTCATTTGTCCTACAGGTCATTATTCTACGGGTCATTTGTCCTACAGGTCATTATTCTACGGGTCATTTGTCTTACAGGTCATTATTCTACGGGTCATTTGTCCTAAAGGTCTTTAATCTACGGGTCATTTGTCCTATAGGTCTTTAATCTACGGGTCATTTGTTCGACAGGTCATTAATCTACGGATCAATTGTCTTACAGGTCATTAGTCTACGAATCATTTGTCCTACAAATCATTAATCTACGGATCATTTGTCCCACAAATACATTTTTTTAATCTACGGATCATTTGTCGTACAGGTCATTAATCTACTGATCATTTGTCCTATAAATCATTAATCTACGGATCATTTGACCTACAGGTCATTAATCTACGGATCATTTGTCCCACAAATCATTAATCTACGGACCACTTGTCCTACAGGTCATTAATCTACTGATCATTTGTCCTACAAATCATTAATCTACTGATCATTTGTCCTACAGGTCATTAATCTACGGATAATTTGTCCTATAATCATTAACCTACGGGTCATTTGTCCTACAGGTCATTAATCTACGGATCATTTGTCCTACAGGTCATTAATCTACGGATCATTTGTCCTACAAATCATTAATCTACGGATCATTTGTCCTACATGTCATTAATCTACGGATCATTTGTCCTACAAATCATTAATCTACTGATTAATTGTTCCACAGGTTATTAATCTACGGATCACAGGGGCGTGCACAGAAGGAGGTTCAGAGGGGTCCTGACCCCCCCCCCCCTCTTGCACCCGGAGCCCCCATATTTTTCTAAATTTTACCTCTTTACCCCCTCTATATCAGAAAGTTGCGGACGCCCCTGGATCATTAGTCCTACATGCCTTACAGGTTTGAATCCCGGTCTGGTTGACTTTGGTTTTGACTTAACCAGGGGTCTGGCCGGACGAATGGTTGCCAACTGGTGGCTTCGTCACTCTCAGACCAGGTAATTTCTGATCATCCAGCGTGGTGACGTTTTTTCAAACACTGCTAAATGCAATGATAGTGTATTTACAGTGTCATCACAAACCTAATCATGCATAATATATATTTTACTTTACCTTTATTCAATTTGTCAGTATAATAATTATATTATTATCCGTGAAAAACACTTTTAATTTCCGAAACACACCTGTTTCACGAAGATGTCATGGATGTTGTGGCTAGCGTCTCCCATTCGTGACCCGTTGAATTCTGGGTAGACCAGATCAACTAATTTTAATGAGGCCCCGGTTTGTGCCCTTTGGGAACAACAGGGAAAGTGGACGGCATCACTGGCTGTATGCTAAATCTGCGCTGAAAAACAGCTCCGATACCAGCGTGTCACATATAGCATGATGATCTGTATCCAGTATGAAAACATGAACACGTGTGTGATGGTCTTGCACAAGTAATTACAATCACATCCCGGAATCCCATAGACTTGCATGTATTATCGCCCACACGCTCAGAGGCCACAGGCCTATCAGGGATCCCTCAGATCCACTGGCAATTTTATAGATGGAAAGTTAAAGTGTTGTGAATTCAAAATGTGTTTTGTAATAATCCAATATAGCCACAATTTGACCTTATTTGCAACATATTTCATCATTTGTTGGCATGCGGTGAGATCTGTTTAGATTTAGCCCAAATTAGACTATAGTTCGGGATGATCATACAGAATGTAAATAAAAGTTGAATGTAGGCCACACATGTTTAAACTCATTTGCATAAATCCCAAATGGATGCTGTTTTACCTTATTTGGTTATAATTTTTTGGCATATATTGACCTTATTTTAACATGTTTGGCTACAGGCCCGTAGCCAGGATTTTTGTGTGGGGGGTCGTTTTAGGCCAGAAGTTGGGCCTATTTTCCACTCTCGGCAGCCGCCAGTCATGCCAGTAGGGTGGTGCGAGGGAATTATGCCTCTCCTAATTTGTTTTAAATATAAAACCCCCATATTTCGCACTTCCTGCTTTTAAACACAATTTCCCCTCCCCCTCCCCTATGCTAAATTAAATAGGCTACACCTTAAAGTCATTACGATCATGTGTCATTTTGAATTTATGTGTATTTTTTAGGCCTTTGAGTTGAATATATGAGCCATTCTTTGCAAGCTGTGAACTGTAGTATCCTGTATATAGAACACCTAGATGAAAGGCTGTTAAATGTAGCTGCCCATGCCAGCAGCTCACTATCAATGTGAACAGTGTTGGCGAAAAAAATCACTCTCCTAAGTGCATCCATTATATTATTTTTTGTAATCCGAGTTTGACAATTGTCAGCACCGTAACGTGTCCGAAAGGTGATTTTCTGTGTTTAATAACATTTTGCAACGTAGATAGGTGCCAGGTATCTGGAAATGTATTTCCTAGTTGTAACCTCAGGGAATACCAATCAGATACTTCATAGAAAAAGTCTGTCATATGGTGCATGTTGCTACAAGTAACACTCACACATGTGGCCATCAAAGTAATGTCAACACCATAACACAGCATGTTCATGTGGCTAGCTGTGTTTGTTGCAATTGGTATGTTGTGATGATCATTGCATACGACTGACCTTTTGCTGGTCTAGCATGGGATACACGAGGTTGGTGAAAGTTTCATATTTTGTCCTTCAAAAATACCACTCTAAGGAAGATTTTTAAAATGTATGTTTATTGTAAGTCAGCACCGTAACGGCCCACATATAGCCACAGTTGAAAGTAAAAATCAAAAGTCAATGTCGTTAGTTTGACTTGAATAACCCAAATATATGAGATAGTTTGGGTGATAAAAGGTTGATATTTTTCAGGGGAAATCTTCAATAAACATACAATTTGTCATCACCGTAACAGTCATCAACATATTTCTGTTATGGAGCTGACAAATTTTGTTATGGTGTTGACAGATTGTGTTTGAATGCTCTACTATACATCCACATTACATTTTATATGCTCAAACAGCTGAACTGCAAATTTAACAGTTGACCTTTAATCCCATTCCAGTGTGCCGGTATAACACCTTTGCGCATCAGACGTTTGACCCGAGCGGAGCGACGAAATTTTTGCCTTTCTTTGGCAGTTTCCAGCAGATTTGGAAAGATCTGCTGGCTGTCAACAACCTATCTTTTTCTTAAACATAACTGAACAAATTATTTTTTTCCCACACACTATAGAGCAAACTATTTTTTTACGAAAAAACCCTACCCCCCCCCCTGGTATTAAATAGTCGACCCCTTAGATGGTTTAGCATTTTTTCTAGTCACAATAGGCTTATGCTAATACGGCTACAAGCGTCAACCACATTGCAAAACATGAGACAATGACTTGGTAAAATGTTTATTCATATTCAAACTTTAAGCCAACGTTTTTCAAGTTGGCCAAAAATCGGCGACAAGGGATGGCCAAATTGTGGACCTTCAGCTTGCATGGGGGGGGGGTCGTACGACTCCTCCGGGGGGGGAGGGATCGTACAACTCCTCCGACCCCCCCCCCCCCCCCTGGCTACGGGCCTGGGCTATAATATTATGCTTTGTTGTTAGCTAGGCTACTAATGATTACACAAAAGGTTTAACATGAGAACAAACAATGAACCTAAGTATTTTGATCCTCCTTACCATAAATCCAAGATGACCCCTGCTTTACTTTGTTTGATAGCATATGTGCTATCAGATATGGCAAAATGAGTCTTAAAGCGCACTTTGACAAATGAAGTTGGGGGTCATTCAAAGCTAAAATAACCTTTATTTGAAGTATTTTCAATATTTACATACGTTTCTCATATGTAAATTCATTTTGTTAATATTAATGCTTAGTCTAACCACCAAGCAACGGACACATATCGGCTGAACAATCGTGACTACTGATTACACTAAAATATACGTGGGTGCAAGCAGTTGTGTGGAAGGCTTGCTAACCTTATCTTAGGCCACTATGTTTAATTTTCTCTGTTTTAGATCAGAGGCGGAGAAAAACATTTAAGAGAAAAAACATTGAGCCTATTTTTGGAAAAGTTAATGAGGGCAGCCAAATTAAAAAAAACAATGGACAAATTGCTAGAAAAGTTAATGAGAGCGACAAAATATAAAAAATGGACCTAAAAAAAAAAATAATAATGAGGGCGACGTGTAAAACAAGCATTAAAAAACATAGCTCGAAAAATACTTTTTATCTCCTAAAATAAACTTGTTTTTTTTGGAATGTTTTTTTATCTCCCGAAAATAACTGGGCTTTTTTGGAAATCTGCAACATTCCAATGCGCAAATGCGCTGCCTAAATCTATTGCGCGCGCTCATCTAAAACAGAGAAAAAAACATAGTGGCCTTCCCAGGTAGGCCTGTAGTTACAAGGCCAACTATGACTCGGCAAGTGACGGCGTCGCTGAATCAACAAGCTTGTAAACAGCAACGACATCAGCCTATGACGTATCCCATCATTTCATAGTACAGCAGCGACTCTAACAGCCTTCACATCGACCGGAAAGACATCAACACACCCGCCCGCCTGTACCATCACACCATCAAACTAATATGACTGAAACTAAGCCGTACCAACAAAAAACATTCCTCAGCCCAATTTTCAAGTAATTTAAGATCTTTATGTAGCTGCAAAAAGTCATTTAAAATTTCAATTTCATTGTACACAAGGCAGTCATCAGCAAACAGGCGACATTGTGATTTAACGAGATCAGGCAGGTCATTGATGAAGACCAAAAACAGTATTGGACCCAAGACCGATCCCCGAGGCACCCCTGAGTCTACAGAAATTGTATCCGAACTATATCCATCAATCACGACCTTTTGGTTTCTATTGTTAAGGAAAGATGAAATCCATTTATGGATGTTTCCTCTTATACCATAATGATCTAGTTTGGACATCAGTCTGCGATGAGAAACCATGTCAAATGCCTTCGAGAAATCCAGGATGGCTATATCCACACGGTTCCCCACATCGGCTGATGCTAACAGATCATTTACGATAGTAATCAACTGGGTTTCGCAAGAGTGACCCTTTCGAAAACCATGCTGCTTGTCTGAAATTATGTTTTCGTCATCAAAATGCCTTAACATGTGTCTTACCAATATATTCTCCATGAGCTTACAACAAACACATGTCAAAGAGACCGATCGATAGTTTGAAGCCAGGCCCCTATCACCCTTTTTAAAAATTGGGCTAACGTTGGCAGAGAGCCAATCACCCGGTAAATTTCCAGTTTGTAATGATTGAGTAAAGAGAGCTGCAAGAACAGAAGCAGACTCTTTCGCTGTTTGTTTTAAAAATATATTGGGGATCCCTTAGTTGTAATTTTCAGGTCACCAATAGTAGGGGCAGTGGTATCACCCAATTTTGGTACAGGAATTTTGTGGTCTTCTTTGACAAATACAGATTGAAATTGTTTGCTTAGAAGGGTTGCCTTTTGGGTAGGGTCACTATGTAGTTTACCTTCCACCTTAATAGGGGCCACCACATTATTGTCATTCCTCAAGGACTTAATGTACGACCAAAAAGGTTTTGTATTATTGTTTTCTAAAGCATCAGATAATTTACTATTTACGTGGTGTCGATGTGATCTCTTCAAGTGGTGATTTGTTGATTTTTTGACATTCCGGTATTTCTGCCAATTATTTGTGTTACCGGTGAGTTTTGCTCTGTTATATATTTTTTGGTTAGACTTAGCCTTTTTATCAAACCAAGGTAAATTGTGCCGGGTAGATAGCTGTTTAGATGGTACATATTTGATAACATTACCTAAACATGATTTTTAAATAAAGTCCAATTTGTATTGACTGATCTTAGAGTATGTTTTTTTCAGATAATCAAATCTAAATTTTGCTGTGTCCTTTTGGATCTGATCCCAGTTTACCTTAGAAAAAATATTAATCTTTCTAGGTTTAGGTCTTGAATAGGTGGGACGGATGTCAGTGTCAATCACTGTCATGCCTTCATGATCTGACATGCCTGGGACCACTGTTACACTCTTTACTAGAGAAAGGTTGATGGTAAGATATATATCTAGGGCTCTACCCCGACGTGTAGCTTGCTGTTGGACATTTGTTAGTGAACAATTATTCGCAATATCTAGAAGTTTTTGATTGGGAGCACAGTCGTAAGCATCTGGTTTTACTGTGCTAGAGTCCCGATCAACATCACCACAGTTAAAATCCCCAGAAATTACTAAATTCTGTCCTGGTTGAGTGATTTTTTCAAAAGAATTTTCGAGGCTGCACAATGTGTTCACACCACTACTAGGTGATCGGTAAAAACTACATATATGGAGTGGCTTCCCACCTGGAAGCTCAACTCAAAATGTTGTTCGTAATTTTAGTCTGCCCTGAGTCTGCGTCAATGTCGACTTTGATGACAACATAGCGATCTCTATTCCCATCAGGACCCCCCCTCCGTGTGACGTTCTGTCCTTGCGGTATGTGTTTGTAACGTATTGTGGGGGTGGGATTTCAGATGTGAAAATGTTGTTCGTAATTTTAGTCTCACATCCAATAATCACATCAGGCTGAAGATAATCGCAGGCTGATTGCACTGCCGCTTTTTTGTCCCTGAGTTCGTTTATGTTTACTACCAGGGTTCTCCAGTTTTTCTATTTAGGATGCGCCGAGGAAAAATATTTACTTTGCGTCGCAGTACCGGTACCACTATTGTTTGATAATACGAAACTGTCCAAGTAAACTCGAGCAATTCAGAGAACAAAAAGTTCCTCAAAATTATAGTTTTAAAATTTATTCAATTATTCACCAGTTTTTACTAAAGTACATTAATAAGAGAAAAGGGAACAAATCGACAGGTCATGATGATATAAGTGCAAGATTTATACAATTAATAGCTTCTGATATTACTGATTCAATAGTAAAGATTTTGCAATTCTAGTATTAAAACCGGGTGTTTCCCATACGTTTGAAAAGTGGCAAGAGTTACCCCAATCAATAAAAACAGATTCAAAGGAAGACATATGCGATGATCGACCCATATCGATTTAACCAATAGCTTCTAAAATATAAGAAAAACACGTCTTGATTCCTTTCTATGAATATATGACCTCATACAATTTACTTTATCAAAAAATAATCTGGTTTAAGGTCAATCACTCATGTGAGACTGCACTTACCCTTATGGTATATACCTGGCTCTCAGCACTAAATAAAGACAATGCAATAGGGGTGTTGCTTATAGACTTATGCATAGCATTTGATCTGGTAGATCACGATATTCTAATTAAAAAAAATAAAATTTACAAGTGTAACTTTTCCTCGCTACAATGGTTTAAATCTTACCTTAGTAATAGAGAACAGTTTGTAGAAATAAATGGTAGAAAGTCAAACCCATTAAAAAGTTAATCTGGAGTATATCAAGCTTCTCAAATCTAGTTCCTTTGTGTCCTGTTATATATTGTATGATCAGCTGGTGACCCGGAATGAAATAATGACTACGATACTGAACACTCCTTCTGATGTGCAAAATAATGTCCCACACATAATACCTCTCTTATAGAAGTACTATATCCCATGTATACGCTCAGCCCTACCAACATTCTCAAAGAGATAAAATGTAAATAGACCGATGTAAATTAATTAAGCATCAGGAGCCACATTTTATAATTAGTAGGCCTCCATACATGTAGTGAAATAACACCTTAGCTCATAAGTAGGAAGATCGTCTCCGAATACAACCAGAAGAACATACTATTTCATTATCACATTGATAGAACATTTATTTTCTATTTTCCTTGTGAACAATTTCCCTGAACACATCAACTTATTTTACACATATGTCTTGTTATTGATATAATAACAAATACACGTTATTTATACCTTATCTAATGTTTTTTGAATAAAACATCATATTAAATAATCAAAAGTAATTTTATATCAATAACTATATCTGTAATGCTACTATTTATCTTAGAGGTTACTGTTAATAGCCACTTTTTGTGTGTAATGTTGCAGCTCTCAAATTTTATAATGGTATGCGCGGAGTTTTGTGTGGTGAGACCATAAAAGCTTTTGGCGGCCATCTTGGATTTATGTAAATTAATGTAAAAGGATAGTGTCGGTTTCAGTTATTATCTCAGTGGTGACAAAAAAGTTCTAGTCTCCTGTTGTGTACAGACCAGTAGCTATGACTTTCCTGAAAGAAAGAAGATCAGATAGTGTATGAATTTCCTCTGGTAGATTTTACTAGGTGCCAAAAAAAGAAAATGAATTTGTTCCGTGTCTAACTCTATTGTAAAAAGGTATTTCTAGGGCTTTCACATAATTTCTATGAATTCAAGTAAATTTAGGAGTTGTGATTAGACACTGAAGGTATGGTGGCGAAAGGTTATTTATCATTTTGAAGGTCTGAATAGTTAGTTGTTGTTGTCGTCCCTCTTCCAGGGAATGCAAGCTGGTCTGACACAACAACAAAGATCTGTAGGCGTATGTATAGCCATTTGTGATATACCGCAGAGCCAGTTCCTAATTTTTTTTTGAGTGTTTAATACCGAGCAATGGTGCCATATTGCTGGGCAGTACTGTAAATTGATTGAGATAAAAGCTCTGAAATGGCCATCTTCACATCTGGACTGATGTGATGGCTTAGTCGCTTCAGATCATTCACTTGTCTTCCTGTTTTGTTACACAATTCATTGGTGTGGTGAATAAAACTAGCCGATTGTCCAGTTTCACTCTTTCTGGCTTTAATGCAGTTTATGGCAAACAACCAGATACATTTTTCTGCTTCCCTTTCCAGCTATAAGTTAACAATTTGGAAATTTTTATTTGCATAAGAAAGAGTGTTATCATCTGCATAATTTGTAAGCAGGACAGTTTTGACAAAATAAAAAAGATCAATTATAAAAACATTGAAAAATATCTAGGACCGAGAACAGATCCTTGTGGAACTCCTTTGTTGGTGGTTTGCCACGAACTGTACTTTTCGCCAACACGGACACGCTGCTATTTGTTGGAAAGATATGATCAAATAATTTTAGACTATTTGGGCTTAACACCATAGGCTTACAGCTTTGCCACCAGCAGATCGTGAGGCATATAGTCTAACGCTTTGCTTAGATCCATTAGAATAGCTCCAATTTTCATTTTGGCACGGTCTGTGTGCCAATGCTCTAATAGACCTAGCAAGGCGTCCTGACAGCTATAACACAGACGAAAAGCAGAGAGGTGTGGAGAATGTGCAACATTTAAAAAAAGGAGAAATCTGGTGTGCTAATACTTTCGCGAAAATTTTCCAAAATTCGTGGAAGGCTTGTTGGACGGTAGTTACCATTTTGTAGATTTTAAGCTTTTTTACAAATTGGAACAACTGATGATTTTTTTTAAAACGCTGGGAAAACACCCCTGATCAATAGATTTATTTATTGGTCCAGAAATAATAGGTGCTATTTCAAAGCCAGTGTGTTTTAAAAATTTCGGGGAAATTCACTTAGCTTTTTATAGCTAGAGTTTTTAAAATTTTAGAAACATCATCACTCGTGGTGGGAAAAAATCAAAGGTGATTCGTTGATTATGTTCGTTAATTTCAAGAATACTGGGATGATTTTAAAGGTAAGAAAGAGTGTGATCTTTTTCCAATGTCGGCAGCTACGTTTACAAAGAAATCATTCATAATTTCCGCTATTTCACTTTGTTCAAATATAATTTTACTATTTTCCGATAATATAATTTCTCCTGATCCAGTACCACTTTTAATAGTGAAGAAAGGTTTTACAGAGTTCAAAAAATTCCATTTAGTCTGCGTGGTTATATCAAACAAGTAGCCCTCATAGCCTTACGCCCCATATCTACACATAAATTTCTTTGTGTTCTGTACTTTTCCCAGGTGTCTCCATTTCTGTTTGTAATGTACTTTTTGTACAGGCGTTTTCGTATCCAGATGGCTTTACGCATATGCGTGCTTATGTAGGGCGGCTGGTTTGATCGAACCTTGCGTTTTTTAATAGCAGCATGCTGGTCAATGGTTGATTTAAAATTGTTAGTAAACAATCTCCATCCAAGCTCTGAGTCATCTAGAGTAAGACAAGACCTCAGATTACTATCTGCAACACTTTCCAGAAATAGTGTTTTATTGATTTTTTTTGTGAACTATACTCAATAACCTTGTTTTGCATGCGTCGGACATGACAGCGCATTATGGTGAAAGTTGAAGCATGAAACTCAATAATAGTTGAGATCATCCCAGGCAAAAAAATTGTCGTACCTAGTGGTAATTTTATCTAAAATAGGCTTGCACAGGCCCTTCTATCATTTTTAACATCTTTCTTCTGCTTAGCCATCTTTTTTTTAACTATGTACGCACACGTGTTGACAGGCCAACCACTGGATTCCTATGTAATTGTCACTGTGTAGGGCTAGTTTCGTTGTGCATTTATGTAGTAGATGGGGCTATAAACCATTGCAGCCGAGAAGAGAGCATGTTTGTACCCGCCGTCAGATTACCTTGTATCGCATGTTTTTCGCCGATTTCTCAGTCAATTCTCAACTGATTTTCATGAAATTTTGTATGGACTATTTGCGAGTCACTCGTGAAATTTTCATCGGAAAATAATGTTTAGCTAAAAAGTTAGACCATCTGGCATGTAATGCAATTCAGGGCTAAAAACAAACTTTAATTTAACCAGTTTAATTGGTTTATAGAGCGACGTCGTAATTTCAAATTTACTACATGTCAAATGGTCTAACTTTTGAACTTCATAATATTTTTTTATGAAAATTTCACGGTAGTCGCCGCGTGACTCGAAAATAGTCCTTGCAAAATTTCATCAAAATCGGTTGAGAATTGATTGAGAAATCGGCGAAAAACATGCGATACAAGTTAATCTGACGGGTATATATGTTTAGGCCTACATAGTACCGGTAATTGTAAATTATTGCTTCACATCACTTTTCGGCACAAAGTCATTTAAGTGACATTGTAATCAGGTGATATCATTAAAACGTTGTGGTCAAATTATGCGACGAAAGATGAACAGATGTTGATGTGGGGGTGGGGGTGATAGGGCATGGCGGGTTATTGAAAGCGTCTGTATATCTATATTCGCTATATTACTACACACTGTGGGCTGACTGCCATAAGTGCCCTGAGGGCACGCGCCAGGGCTTCTTTATGCCTGCTGCATTTTCACAGGTGGACCGAAGTCGCCAGTACCCGTTAGTGCGCATGCTTGAGATTACTTCACACTGTCGACCACTGCTGTGGCCATTGATTAATGTTGATCAACAAAATTTTCTTCAACCTACACGGAATAAAACATCTTTTACAGTCTACTGATTTCTTTAATCATCACAAAAAATTCCCAATTAAGCAGGTAAATGTTCTATAAAGCCGATTCGATAAAAAATATTGCATTCAGTATCAGTTTTTGGATGTTTCGGGCGATTTCTCACCCTTTACAATGATTTTCGATCAGCCTGTGTTAGAGCTGTAGTACGAAGCGCCAGCATGTATTCGTACGGAAGCTCATTAGAGTAAGTTTTGACTTGGAAATAGCGATTGACAGGATCCTATAATATTGTACCATTTAGAGTAGGCCTATTTTATGAAATGCAGAAAACAATTGACTAACATTAGAAAGTCATTTATATTTCTTTAAAGTGATACTCTCAGCTAATTGTTTATTTCAATGTGCAGTGAATGGCGAACAATGTTTTATTTACATTACATACTGTAGTCGGGGTGAAAAGGTGAAATTTGCCACATTAGGTCTTTAAAAAATATTATTATAGAGGTGGATTTTTCTTTGGAAGGTATAATGCTTTTATTTACAAGTAAAAACATCTTATTTTCATTTCCTGTATATTTTTTCCCCTAGTTATAGCCTATTATAGGCATACCCTCGACATCGGAAACACGAAATTAAAATAGGTGACTCGTTTTTCTTCATTGACCAATAATATTTACCTTTTGACGGACCCCACTCCTTTGAAAGTTGGCCATGCTGCGGATGCGGGTGGGCCTACAACGTAAACTCAGCGAATCTTAACGACCCACCTACTTCAAAGGGACTGGCTCAAGATAAAATCATCAAAAAAAAAAATTACCAGTTAGGCTAGATATAAAGACGAAATTCATGATTTTTTAAGTATTTTGGACAACCATGTCAAAAATAAGAAATACGGGAATTTCGTCTCTATATCTAGCCTAACTGGTGAATGCGCAGCAGACAAATTAAAAAACTTATGAAGTTCTAGTCTATGGACATGTTTACATCATATGGTCTAATTAATAAGTACAAATAAAATCACCGATTTTTTATGATTTTAGCCTGAGCCAGTTCCTTTAAATAAAGAAACTTATGCAGCTTAATATGACACAATTGTAGGTCCTAATTTTGCGTAATGGAGGACTATAAAGGTACATGGAGCGACATCTGCTGAGAATAAGTTAGTATATTGATTTGTCATTCACCAGGTGTCTCTTTAGTACGACAAGGACTGATAGACTATGTATCAATGTCTGATGGCGTCGAATATTACATCATCTGTCATCTCGTGGATTATACTATATTGTCACACGGAACAAGTTACAGTAAGGGGGCCAACACTCAATCTCCTAGTAATAGCCTCTTACTTGAAACGTAACAGCACTACCCTGGAAAGCCAATAGGCAGTCTCTGCTAACTTGTATAGCAAGCAGATACTTTTGGCCTTGTACGACAGAGCAGACGAATATGCAATATGTTCCTTCGTACTTCAAAATAAAATTAAACACAAAGGTAATATCCTTTTATTGTGATAACATGTTACATGTAACGGAACTGTGTGAAAAATAATGCATTATTCTATCATAAATACAAATATTCTGGAGTGTACTTGGCAATGCTGACAACCAACTAAAAGTGTCACTGAACAAGCAATGTGTTGAAAAATATAGGCCTTTTCAACCGAGTTTTCACAACTTTAGCCCTTTAAACCTTAAAGCGCTGAAATAATTTCGTATAAGCCATGGAAACCAAAGGGTTTTCAATTTGAAATCATCATAAATGTTTTAGTTAGCTCTTCCTGATTCATTTGAATACCTATGTTATGGGTCTACGACCATTAGAAATATGTTTACCTTTACTGTGTTGGGATCGACTTTAGACGTCAGAATCTGACGTCTGTAGACGTCAGATTCTGACGACTAAAGCCGATCCTCGCGCTGTAAGGGTTGAACCCGCAAGATGCACCAAAGCATCATTGTGTATCTCTGAAGAATTACTTAAAGTCCTAAACCTTTCATGGAACTCTTTAATAATAACATTTTTTCATCTGCCACCCACTTCATCCCCATCCACTGCAGGTCGAGAATTGCGACAACAATTCGCGGCGTGCATTGGGTGAAGATGCCAATGGTAAATTCAAGCTTAAAGGGTTAAGTGGCTGGAGGTGCAGGGGGCGTCATGTGTAGTGGTTAAGATAGATATATAGATATTTATTGACGAAATAAGTCTGTGTGGACTTACGTGTCTTTAAAAAAGAACAATACATTACGTTATACAGAGCATACTATGATAAAATAGAAAATGGTGTAAATATATATGTACAATTATAAAATGCTTTAAAATATTTAAAATAACTATACATGATAGTGTTAAGCACTGTCGCCTGCCACACCGAAATTCGCGGCCTCCTCTCCTCTCCCGATCTGGTACTGAGAATTCAAAAAAACATCTTCCACACAGCAAGCCTTGGCTTCTCATGGCCGCAGGACTGCGGCTCGAGAAGCCAAGCCTTGCTGTTGGGAAGATGCAAAATCCAAACAATTTTCTCTCTCACTCAAAAGATGCAGTGTTGTGGGCAGCCTCTGTGACAGAAAGGTAGCGCCCTCAGCCTTAAACCGCCGATGCTCAAATTTCGAATCTTCGTCTGGAGGTGAGCGTTTTCTGATTCATTTCACCATCCTCAGGAGGTTTTCCTGACCGAGCTTTGCTTGCATTCGCACAAAAATGGCCTAAATCCCTATTCAGTCATTTACTCTTTGATATTTCACTTTATTATCAGATTATGGATAATCTAAACATGACCAAATTTAAATAAGGTTATTGACACTTTAACGACTGATATTCAGTTTTACAACGCTATGACGACAACACGTTAATTATGCTACATAGAGTAATAATGAATGTAGTGAGCAGTATTTCAGTACTGTGAGTGGGAGCATCATTACAGCGATCAGTCACACAGACCAGCTTATTGGAGTCTGTTGAGTTATGCCAGCCGAGTTGAACTATGTAATCCAACTTCTGTTGACATCCTCTACGATAAATATGTTCACCTGAAACAACACCAAATATAAAACAGTGAATTTAATAATATATAGATATATAATTTATATAATGTTGATAATACCAATAGCGTCTGTTTGCATGGGTAAAAATAAATTCGCCCCCTTGGATAAAAAAAGGGTGTAGCTGCCACAAAGGACTTTGTGCTCGGAGGATTAATATAATTTATCAAAAACTGTAAAGAATTGCAATAAAATGAACATTACACAGTGCATAATCACTGATAATATAATAACAAAAATGGTATATGTAGTATATGTAGAAATATTAAAAGCTTAAAAATAATTAAAAGAACTATATATATTAGCGACTTATAATGTATCATGATCATAGTTTCTCCTGCGTAGAATATAACTTTTCTGTGAATGAACCCGAAGGTGCTTGTATTTACCTCTCTCGCACGAAGTTATCTAATTTCAATTTCACACACATGAAGTTGTGTCTCGCTACCGTGACCCACAACTTTACGTGGATGCAAATTACTTGTATTTGTTAAATTTTAAACCACACAATTGCACATCTTGATTCTTAAACACTAATTTCATTCCCAATAACTGTGATTTAACATGCAAATAAAACGGATTAAAACAGTTGCAGTCGTACATTCAATCTGAATTTTCACCCACTTCAAGTGAGTGAAAATTATTCAGATTTGACAAAATGGAGGTCAAGTTTTCTCAAATATTGCTGATTGATGTCACATTTTATCTTTAACATGTTTAAAAGGTGTTGCTTAATGTGCTAATAAAAAATGAAAACCCGAATATATGCGGCACCGGCGGTTAAAGGGTTAATGTTGATGATGCCTATCCCAGCAAACACAAAACATGGGTATAACATTTATACAACGTCGGCCCAACGTCTTCGACGTTGGTCCAACATTGTATACATATTATACAAATGTTTTGTGTTTGCTGGGATTCTGGTATGCAAAGCCAGAAGGCAGTGATATATAGTTGTGTTACCTTACAATCTATACAGCGATTCGGACAACAATACTGAATCTTTATGAGTAGGCATACACCCCTTGAGGTTATTATATACAAAGTCACTTAAATGACAGTCCGAGTCGAAAAGTGACGTTTAGCCACAATTTTACTTACTGCATTTTCCTACTTCTTTTTATAATGCTTAGTTATTTTTATGTGAATTACATCTGCATTTGTTATGAAAAATATTAACAGTTTCTCGTTTTCAAAAAAAAAAATTCCTACCATCTACCACGGTATCTTCGAAGACACAGTTGTAGACTGACAGCTTGCAGTACACCACGTGGTCAGTTCCAAGAGTGAATGTTGAATCCAGAGGACCACACCCTTCAACTTCACGGGAGTCACACTGGAAGCATTCCACGAAGTCTTTGTCTGGACACTGCGTTCCACAATTATTCTGATATGTAGTACTTCCACCTATAACCATAATATCAGACATGAACGGAAGCCTCTACAATGTTAAATGTAATGTTGTGTTTTAGAGGCCCTTCAACACAATCCCGTCAGAATCCCTAAACAATCCACCAGATTCCTTTATGACCAGCGTTAACCTTTACAGAGCGAGGATCGACTTTTAATCTGACGTCTGTAGACGTCAGATTTTCACAACTAAAGTCGATCCCCGCACTGTAAGGGTAAAAATATTTATGATAGTTGTGGGCCAATAACATAGGTATTCAAATGAATCAAAGACTAAGACATTTATGATGTTCTCAAATTGAAAAAACACACTTCGTTCTCCATGGTTTATATGGCACGAGGCACCAGGTCACAATAGCGAAATAGCGGTTTTCGGATGTAATGGGTCGTGAACACTTTTTGAAAACAAAATTACTCACTTTACTGATCTAAATCACAGGCACCTGAAATGGTTATGTTATGAATTTCATTCCACTCTTAGAAGAAATTCTTCTTAGAGTGAGATGAAATTCATCACTCATCCATTTCAGGTGCCTGTGATCTAAATGAACGCAGCAAGTTAAGTTTCCAATATCTTAGAAAAGGTAGTAGCCGATAGGCTGCAAGCTCATAAAAAATAACCATCTATCTAATCTATTACAATCAGCCTACAGGAAACATCATTTTACAGAATCGGCTCTACTGAAAGTACGTTATCATTATTATACTATGTACAAGGGTGAAGTTTCAGCTCTGACCTTGCCTGATTTGTCGGCCGCTTTCGACACCATTGACCATGCTACATAAACATATACAGATTTTCAGATTATATCTGGACAGGCTCAAATTTGGTTTTTGTATTATTTGAAAAATAGGCACCAATCCTTAAAAATTAAGGACACTCTGTCAGATAAAGTCACACTGTCATATGGAGTTCCACATGACTGTCTGCTATGACCAGTGTTTTTTACCTTTTACTTATGTTCAGTTTTGACATCAACCACAATCGTGATGGTGATGATACTCAAATTCACATGTCTCTATCAGTTTCAAGCACTAAGGAATCTCTTGAGAAGTTGCAGCATTGCTTAATGGGTGTGTCGGCCTGGATGACAGTATCTATAAGCTGAACTTAATCCTATAGCAAAATATAATTTCTTCTCATTGGAGCCAAACTTCAGCGAGACAAATTCTTAAATAAATTCCTATGTTTCATTCTAGGTCGAAACACAAATTCATCTGCACTGACTACTTAA
Source organism: Flabesymbios commensalis (assembly GCA_964017125.1). Classification (NCBI taxonomy): domain Eukaryota; kingdom Metazoa; phylum Annelida; class Polychaeta; order Terebellida; family Flabelligeridae; genus Flabesymbios; species Flabesymbios commensalis. The sequence goes on from OZ024917.1 coordinate 18,049,950, forward strand.
AAACTAATCACCAGATTTTCATGAAACTTTTACCAGAGGTGCGTCTCAGGCCAAAGAACAATCGATTAGATTTCAGGGATGATTACGATACGGATCCAGGATCAGGGTTACGATCCGGATCCATCTTTTGCATGACACTTTCATCAGGAGTGTGTCTTGGGCAAAGGACTAATCTATTAAATTCTGGGGATGATCCGGATTGTCTTACGGATTACGATGAATAATTTCGGCAGAGGTTTGCAGTCTAGGTACTGATACTTATATAGTTCTTTCTTAAATTCGTTATCTAGTAGTTTCATGTATTTGGTCTATATTTGTCCCAAAACTCTTTATCTCAACATTTACCGGGGATCATACATCATGTAGGCCTACATAGGCTTATAAGACCCCTATACGTAATTACAATCTCATCTGCATGTTGGGCCTATTGATACGCTTATGAGAGAGAATAGACGTACTCCCACCCCCTTCCTAAACTGGTTGCAGCCCAATTCAATGCTTAAGATACATTTGTTTGTTTTAATTCAGAAACTTTACAATTAATTACATTATGATGTGTTTTTTTAAAACTGATTATACAATAATATGATACTTTTTTTGCGTCCCAAAATGTTATATGCCTCTCTAACGAGTGGCATACATTATTTTCACTTCAAGGCAAACATGTGTATTACTCACTGTTGACTGTACAAATGGACAGCAACAAACCACAACCGAAAAGTACTCTATCCATACGCATTTGACAAATATCGCTGTCGTGTCGTAGTCTATATGTGACAAAAGATAGGCCTACACCTGCTTATGAATACGACCGAGATACGTGCGACGTTATAGTATCCGTTTTTGTCAGCGTAATTGTTTATTCTTGTATCTTCGTCACTATCCACAATGACTCAGATAATGTACTGCTACTGAGAAGCCAAAAAGACAGCTCTGTTTACTTGCAAAGTAACCAGTTACCGCATTTTGACTTTGCACGGCAGTACACAACTGTGTTGGCCTACACCGCTCACCGCCAGTGGATATTGAAATACATCCCATAATAATTGTATTCCTGCACCTTTCTGCCTGCTAAGAAATGAATAATTGAGAACGATGAAGAAAAACCCCAGGCAGAGTTCACCAATAAATACTGAATGGACAAAAGCTAAGCGACCCTTAAATCCCCACCGGTATAGAGATCGCGAGAAAAATATATTTCATATATCCACTTCAATTTAGAGTTTACATGGTCAGGTTTTGTCAATACCCACTGGGCACACGACGTTGTGGCGACGTTGATTCAAAGTCGCAACAACGTCGTGTGTCCAGTGGTCACTTGGCCATACATATAACTTGGTCAGGCTGGCCAGGCAAAGTAGGCCTACTTGTTATTAGCATGACATATTGCACGCATATGTACCCACGGTTCTGGGCACGGTAATTGAATCCGACTGCCTTGAACAGATGTTTACTTTACTCACTCACTTGTCCATGGATCAACGTGATCTCATGTGTCATAATGTGTACACGCTCCTTGCGTATACGAATCCATGCACGTATCGCGGGCACATTGATATCAAACGTGTTATATTACTCGGCCCAATATCAAAGCATTTTGATTTCCACTGTAGATTACATTTAAATTGACTATAAATATATGATAACGTCCCGACAGACAGACAGAGATTTATTTGTCATAAAAAATAGCTATGTAGGCTACATGTGTATATGCACATTATACAATTAACGCATTTGTTTACATCCACTTAAAGTTAGAATAACAATAACAATCAATACATAACTTTGTATTACAAAACAGATACAATACTGTACTTCATCATGTTAGGCCTAAATAGGCAAATTATTAATTTTATTCGTTGCGTGTCCAAGTTAGCAAACAATGTAATATACGTTAATTATCATGACATATCGCACACATTATGTTATCACACTACTATCCAGGTAAGATGTAGGCCTATATTATCATAATAATGATAATTATTTGTTCTTACCACTGTCAGTGTGGGGATCGACTTTAGACGTCAGATTCTGACGTCTAGAGTTGATCCTCGCACTGAAAGAGTACAATATTTATGAAAGCCGTAGACCCATAACATATATGTGGACCTATTCAATTGAAGCAGACAAATCTTCCTAAGATATTTCAAATTGTAAACGTCCAACGTCTTCGACGTTGGACCAGCATCGTACAAATATTTTACAAATGTTATGTGTTTGCTGGGTTGCCTGTAGGCATACTCGAATGAAAACATAATGAAACTATGTGATTATCAGAATAATAATTATTTATTTTAATAACAAGAGTCCATGCACCGACCACCATAATTCCCCGCCCCGCGCGCGTGATACAAATTTTCAGGGTGAATCATCACCTGAACTCTCACATTCTGTTTCACTTCTAGCCACACATTTTGTTTTATAGTAATGATCTAGCTATCTGGTACAGTTTTCCCAATATTACCCATATTAAAGTCAATAATGGCCTCAAATTGGTCATTTTGAATTTATTCGAGTTTTTCACGGCTTATCCCTCCCTTAAACCGTCTATTTTGTTTTATAGTAATGGTCTAGCTATCTTGCAAGGTTTTGTAGATATTACTCATAAGCAAATGGCCTCAGGTTGACATATTAAAGTTAATTATGGCGGATGGACGGCCAGTTAAGTAGGTCAACGTTCATAAACACCAAAATGCGCATCTACTCCTCCTAAGGGGTGTGTGTGTGCAACATGAATGAAATCTCGAGATCTGCTTCGGATGCGGAAACGAAACAAGGACAAAATGTCAGACAGGACAAAAAATAATGTAGTTATTGAACAATTATCATCACTGCGATCTATCTAAAAAAAATATTTTATAATTTAATTTTTTTATGAAATATTCAAATTGGCAGACAACATGCTATGTGGTCAACATAAATACTATTTTCAAGACATAATAATATATTGCACGTACTGAAGTGTGATGAATTTGGATATATCTTTGTAATATTTATGAAACAAATAGTGCAATAAAACATTTTTAAATAAAAATACTATGATTATAATAATAGAGACGAGCTAAACACTTTTTGAAACAAAGAAATGTTAGGTCAATATTAGTTCTGTGCAGTTGGCATGGGCTATAGACAATAGCTTGACTTTTTATCAATATAATCAAGTCAAAGCGACCAATTTGGCGTGACGTAAATGGCTCTCTCAATCTTCGATGCTCTCCCAGTTTTGAGATATCAATTATATGCTGTTATGACTATAGATATAGAGTATGCTATGACCAGAACACGTTTATTATGTTGCGTAGAGTGATGATAAATGCTGTAGCAGTCAGAAGTATTTGTGGATTGTGAGTGGGAGCTTCATTACAGCGATCAGTCACACAGACCAGCTTATTGGCATCTGTTGAGTTATGCCAGCCAATGTAATCAAACTTCTGTTGACATCCTCTCGTGTACACGTGTTCACCTGAAACAAGATACGTTTATATAAATAAAGGTCTCTAGATAGTACCAGTGCGGATGACACTGGTTTAGTTAACAAGCCCAAGCCAAGGTGCATGGGCTGCAGAGCTAACCATTGCTATGATATCAACATTGGTAGGCCCTGCACTCCAAGTGACCCCTATGCCTTTTTTCGCACGACTGTATAATAAACATAGACATAGACAGGAATGGACTGTCGACTGGCCAGAGATCGTTGTGAACTTGCTTATTATGATCGTGGCTCGCATGCTTAGAAAAAGGGATAACTGTTTTCCGGTCTACGTATATATTGAATTGAATACATGTATAGACGTCAAATCATACACAGCAAGCACAAAACATTTGTATAACATTGATCCAACATTGTATGTTATAGAAATGTGGGTGTATTGAACATGGTGTGTATACGTCTATGATCTATGTCCACACATGTGCACTGACCCGTGACACAATTTCATGGGATAAGCATATTTTATATGCTTGGATGTTTTATTCTTGTCTTAATATTTAAATACTTTTGATAATGAAGCAGAATGAACTATTATAATTTATTCATCTATCGAATACTTTTGTTACGATTTGAAAGATATGGCTGTTAATCGTTGATTTGACTGTGATTTAAATTGTTAATATACCCATGAAAAACGATAAAAAAGCACATGGTTGACAGTTTACAGCGAAAGTAAACCATCCCTTCTCTCGCCAACTCTCGCGGACGGAAACTCTCACACATCAATCAGTGTTGTGAGATTTGAAGTTAGCAGTCCATGCTCTCCATGTCTATGATAATAAACAAAAGCCAGGATTAACATAGGTCTAAACATGTTGTCAAAACCGAGAGTGTTCGTGTGGGTTTTCCGAGGTTTGGTGCTAACGGATTCAATGTTGAAAAGCACATTTTTATAGAAAAATAATTCATTCTTTCAAGGTGTTGAAATACCTGGAGTGTGTTTTTGATTGTGTGCTATAAAAACGCGAAGTATTTTTAAAAGAGTAGGGCAAACTCCCAATAAACATTATTGAATACTGCTGTGCGAAGCCGAAAGACATTATATGCTTACATTACAAATAAGGGGGTCACCATTTAATCTCCAGGGGGGGGGGGTATTTTTGAAATAAATAATCTCGGGCATGAAGTAAATAATATATTTCAGGAGCTGTTCTATATAAACATGCAAAACGCCGCAGAGCCAGGTTGAAATAAAAAACAACTAATACACGCAATAAATTATCCAACCCCTCCTCCCTTAGAGATTGTGTCGTGGCCCCCTAAGCAGATACTGCCTTTTTGGTTTGCAAAGCAGTATAGGGTTATTAGCAAGGTGAAATGAATTGACAGTTAAAATTATGAGGAACACCTTACCGTCTATTACATTGTCTTCAAAAACACAGTTGAAGATTGAGAGCTTGCAGTACACCACATGACTGGTTCCAAGAGTGAACGTTGGATCGAGAGGTCCGCATCCTTCAACTTCACGTGAGCCACACTGGAAGCATTCCACAAAGTCATCGTCTGGACACTGTGTACCACAATCACTACCTCCTCCACCACCACCTCCACCTCTGCCACCTCGACCTTTCCCTGTAACGTTACAAACGAAATCCTAGACATCGTCTCCTGTAAGCCTTATTGACCAATGTAATATGTTATCAATTGTAAGCCTTTATTATTCAGAATTGTTCTGATAACTAACATCTGATACGAAAAGATCACAACCCACCAGACACAACACATTTCTATAACATTTATACTATGTTGGACCAACGTCGAACACGTTGGCCCGACGTTGTATAAATGTTATAGAAATATTTTGAGTTTGCTGGGAAAAGTCGTCTGAGGTAAAAGCAAATGAATGGATAGGCTACTCCCACCTTATTATTATGATGACAAACAATCTTGGATCAGGCTTTGTCCTGCTGATTGTTTTGTTATTTTCTTAGACTCATACATACATGTACGACTATTTTTCGTGAGGATAAGCTGGAAAATTAATGATATAAATATGTTAAACATTATTTGATATTAAGCAACATAATTGTTCTAAAGCAATGCGAAAAATCTAAATATTCACTTATTGACCAATTACTCTAATTTGGTATGTAACTATTTGACATGTTTGGTCTAAAAAGGGCTTGTGAGTAACAATCTTTGTCGTTCAGTTGATCTCTTGCAATTTAGATTTTATGCTCAGAATACGTGTAGATATCATCAGATGTTGACGATTGGAATGGCGTGTGGGCTTAATTTGACGTGTGGTTATCATTAGGGAGAGGTAATGTTCTGCAGTATTTTACAGAAAACAGCAAACTTAGCTCACTCACAGTGGTTTAACTCAATATAATTACGTGTTTAAGTAAACAACTGTTTAGTCATCATCACGTGACTACGGCCATGCCACAAATTTCCAGCAAAACATGACATCCTGGCCTATCGTACAGTCTGTTACGTGAAATTCTGGCCTATCGTGCAGTCTGTTACCTCTGTGGCTGATGTGAGGTAATTAATAGATGTATGCATGTGCCGTCATTGGCATTATTGCGGAATAGGGGAAGATGGGGTTACCGTCGCATTTTAGACATGATAATGATATCGAAGGGTCGCAAAAACACCAGGTTTGGTAAAAGAATCAAGTCCCTATGTCAATTATTGACGAAGATATGATAACTTCTGTGATTTCATGGCGGCAGTCTTGAATTTCGTATCCGCCCAGATATAATTATACGGATGCTAGCCAAGCAGAATCATAAAAGAAATAAAACAGTATCGGCCAAAACAATGCTACCCCCCCCCCCTTTAGTATCTTCCATAACAAGTTATCCCACCCACGTGCCCGCAGGGCGATACCTTGCTCTATCAAGCCTATTGAATCCAACTATTTTAAATAGCGAGATATCTTGAATGTTGCGCGAGCTGCTTCTCGAGACCTGTCGAATAGATAGCGCTTGAGAGCTGAACCAGAGGTCATTTCTTAGCGATCCTTAAATAAATCTGAAACATCCAATGAGGTTTGAATCTCAGACACACCCCCAAGATGCCCGCATAGACAGATAGAGTACTCGATCCGGCCAGGCTCTGGGGTAGCACTCGCGTGAGACTGGCCACAGGAACATGCCCCTTGCCTGCTGCACTATAACTATTTTCACAGTTATATCCAGTCGTTTTGCATATATTTGCAGAAATGTAGACATTCGGTACTTTTTTATAAAAACAATCGCTATTGACTGAGCGGCCCGGTCGGCGATTCACCACCTTATGGTCGTCTGTCATGTCGGTCGACTGTACACTTCTTTGTGCCGTTAAAAGTTTTGGACAGTCGTGTGAGAAAATACAAACGGTGTTCATTTGTGTGCGGTATGGGAAAATACAGCTCATGTCCAAGGAATAAGGTTTTACCTGGAGGCTCACACCTTTTTCTATGGACGAGTGCTGTATTTTCCAATACCGCACTCAAATGAACATCGTTTGCATATCTTCCCACACCTGAAAACATAAGAATAGACATATTCACACATTTGTATCGTATAGTGGGCAGGGGCCCTGGTGCAGTGGTTAAAGCTGCATGCTTGGAAAGTCGGAGATCGCGGGTTTGAACCCCACTCTGGATTCCAAGTTTCAAAGAAACAAAATGTTTCTTCCCCACTCACTCGTAAAGTTTTCAATATTGGGGGAGCCTCCGTGACCGAGAGGTAGCGTGCTCAGCCTCAGACCACCATGGCTCCAATTTCGAATCCTGTGTCTGGAGGGCAGTGCCATTTCATTCATCTCACCATCCTCAGAATATTCTCCTGACCCACTTTAGCCTATATGTGCACAAAGTTGGCATAAAACCCCATTCATTTCATTTGATTTTTGTATCGTATCTAGTTGCAAAATTATGCGTGAATATGTTTATTGTCAAAATACGCTGGCGACCATCTTGAATTTCGCCATTTTAGGCATTGGCCCGACCTACAAAAAATCTTATTTTTTCTTCATCTTAGTGAAATTTTTAATCAGAATCAAACGAAAAAATCAATGTTACCAGACGAAATGCAAGAAACTTTCTTTTGTGATATATATTATGTAACCATGCAACAGCAGGTGAATAGATTAGGCTATATTTCTTTTTTAAAAATTGGAGTAGACAAGGCATTTAACCCTGGAGGCGCTGAATTATATTTGGCTAAGCCATGGAGACATGGTTTGAAATCATCATAAATGTCTTAGTTAGCTCTTCTCGGCTCATTTGAATACCTATGTTATGGGTCTACGGCCATTAGAAATATTTTATTTCTTTCAGTGCGGGGACCGTCTTTATACGTCAGAATCTGACGTCTGCAGACGTCAGATTCTGACGTATAAAGACGGTCCCAGCACTGAAAGGGCTAAGCTCAAATCTGACACAGCTCTGACCGCATAAAGCTTTGAAGGATCTCTTATATGTAATTAAATTTAACTAAATACTGATATATATACACATTGATTGTCAATCTAATGAATATAGCACGGTCTGTCCCCGCTCCCGCTTATATTTACTATAATCAGAAATACATAATGGTTATGTATTTCTGTTATAATACAGTTTAAGGTTTAGCAGAGATCGTCTATGACCATGTCACGATAGCAGGGTTCACTCACCCTCCGCTGTATAAATAGACAGCAACAGAACGCAGCCAAAAAGTAATCCAGCCATCAGAGCTCCCCTTATCCTAATGTACTAGTTCAATATCTGCTCAACGAGAATCCTAGTGTCTGTTGTAAATATATAAAGGGATATTAGCTGTTGATATCCGTGTTATATCCTGTAACTGTTGGTATAGGCCTATACCCAAAGCCTGGAAAATTTTCCGTGCTCAGAGCTATGACTGGACATGTGGTCACGGCTGCTGAATTCAGTTGGCCGACTTGACCGATTTTTCTCTGCACAGAAGCTGCTAAATTTGAGCTGATTTCCAGCACACGACCAATGCCGGGACAACGTCTACGACGTTGGCCCGGCATTGGACGTGTGTTGGTACTTCGTGTGTTGCTGTGGGGAATCGAATCCCTTTACTTATTCATGTATGGACTACGCACCCTCCTGTTTCTACTGGTCTTTATAACAAGACACAATATTAATGTATTTAAACAATATAGGTACTGTCGCAATTCGCAGTAAATTAAAATTATCTGATTGTATAAAAATGTCTAAAAAATGTGTATTGCGTAAAAATATAATGTGTAATGTGTAAAAGTGTAAAAATAAAATATGTAATGTTTAAAAATAAAATGTGTAATGTTTGAAAATAAAAAGTGTAAGGTGTAAAAGTAAAATGGCGAATGTGTGAAAATGTGTGAAAATAAAAACATCTCAACGGGTTGAATCATTTTAATTGAAACAATGCCTTAAGACGCATATAATTATATGAGTCACTAGTAGGCTAAGGGTTCACCTGTTGGCCGCTAGCCACGACTACAATCGTTTTAATCTATTGTATTACCAGATTAAATCACTGTTGTTGTAATTAAAATGGTTTTTTTCAGCATCATTTGCAATGTTTTTGTCTCAAATTAAACAAATACGAGTAATTTTCACCCACTTGAAGTTGTGGGTCGCGGTAGCGAGACACAACTTCAATTGGGTGAAAAATTATATCAGAAAACCTACTGGGTCTACAATATATATGTACATGTAATGCGTAACCACGATGACTCAATAATGCCTGACCTATAATATTGCCGTGCATGCAGAGTCAAAAGGCGGTAACTGCTTACTTTACAAGTATGTAGCTGCTGACTTTTGGCTCTTCATTGCAGTATATGCTCGTGGTATTGGGAGTGTCGTCTGTACTGACGTGAAAACTGTGACTTATAACTCTAAAAATAAACACCCAGCAGACACAAGACGTTGAATCAATGTTGGTTTAACGTTGGTCCAACGTCGTAGACGGTGGACCAACGTTAAACCAACATTAATTCAACGTTATTTAACGTCTTGTGTCTACTGGGAGTACTGTCTTTTGACATTGTACTGCAGTACGGATACTATATCAACCATGTATCACGTGTGGATTTTCCACTTACTCACTCCAATCAAAATGCTTATTTGAGCGTGGTAATAAACACCACGAGAAAGGGGGGTATACTCGGATACCATTTGGGTAGTTGGATTGATTTTGCATATATACTAAATGATCAAACCCTTGCCCTCGGATACACCTTGAAAATGCAATTGCGTTTGTAAAAATATGTTTAAATAGGCCTGATTAACCTATTACATACTGTTTGGGCCTAAGGCGTAGGCCTACCACTGAATATAAAATCCTTTATTGTACATTTGGAGCATTTTGTTGTCCTTGAATATATGGTGTAATTTCACTTTGATACCTTTGAATGCACCAAAATTACTGCAGTTTGAATACAGCTATAAAACATACACAGCCTATTACACAGGTATTATAACATTATAAGCGTGTTATGGTTGTATTTAGTGACGTTTTGCTTGCTGCAAACTAACACACAAGTTTTAAATACTTTATAAGTGACAACCTATAATATTTTCCCATGTTTCAAAACATGGTGCTTAACCCTTTCATGAGACCTACTTTAGACATCAGAATCTGACATCTAAAAAACGATCTATAGGCGATCAAATGAGGCTGAAAGAGATATACTAACTTAGTAACTTAGACATGTATGATGATTTGAAATTGGAAAACAAACCTTTGGTCTCTTGACTTTTATACAAATATTTCAGCGCTTTAAGGGTGAAATATGTCGGCTACACAACTTCAAGTGAGTGAAAATTCTGACTAATTTTCACTCACTTGAAGTTGTGGATCGCGTCAGCGAGACACAACTTCAAGTGGGTGAAAATTCAAATTCATGTATGTCCACACAAGATAATTATAAGTGTCAATCACGTTTCTGGCATTTTTTGGCAATGCAAATTGCTGTTCTCAAAGCCCGAGAGAAAACTGAATTAACACGCGTATTAATAGGTGTAAATTTAAATATCATTTTAGTTCTGTCTGTTTGATGGCTTTCAGCATGGAGATAGTTTACTATCTCCATGCTTTCAGGGAACTTAGTTTTGACAGTGTTTTCTATTAGCAAATACCAGGCAAACATACAATATTAGAATCGTATGTGTTAAAGATGTCATGTAATATGAATAGTCAGAGGAGCTCGTACGAGTGGCAGATAAGACCATTCTCGTACGAGTGGCAGATAAGACCGTTCACGTACGAGTGGCAGATAGGACCCCTTAGCTCCGAGGCGTCGAAATGCCCACTTACAAGTGTGGGATAGACCGCACTCTGATTAGCGGGATGATTATTATGTTAGCCTGGTTGATAGGCCTGAAATGTGTTTTCTTTGAAAGATTACATCATAGAAACAACATACATAAAACCTTGAATAAATCGGGACACAAATCACCACGTTACTAGTCTTTTTAACTTCGTAAGTGAGAGCAGAATCAACATGACGCGGAATGTCGCGCTGTCCCTGATCCTGAATGAGAGCAATACGAGAGCTGCGTATTTGCCCTCGTTCCTCGTATTTACCCTTGTCCATAATGATAAACAATATAAACTAGTCAATACAACGTCCGTCGAAAGAACTGTTATTGCACAGGGCCGAAACTATGTTATCATGACAAATAACAGCAACATATAATAACGTGGCTGTATTAACCATGCCCAACGTCTACAGACGTCAGAAGATGACGTATAAAGTCGATCCCCGCGCTGTAAGGGTTTAATTTATTTTGGCCCAAATGTGGCTTTCTACTCTCTGATTTAAATACCATTTAAAAAAAAATGTTATATATCAATGAAACTCGTTAAATACTTAGGTGTGACTGGTCGATGCAAGGATAGACAGCCTTGGTAGGCGTCTCTATTTGTGAGTAGAATAATTAACGGATCATGGCTGGATAATATTTACATGAAATTTATGGAAAACAATTCGTGATGATGGCCCCAGGCAGCCACCTCTCAGGACTAGCTAAGCAAACAAAATAAATGGTAAAAATATTTAATCCGATCTTAATTTTCAGCTGTAGATTTTCCGTAAATTATCTACGTCCCTGAACATTAATGCCTTCGCTTTTCATAAATAAAGTTAAGTAAAGTGGGAGATATTTCAAAACGAAATTAGAATTGTTTAATTGGGTCAACAGTATTATTGATTAAACGTTCGCTTATTTCTATTAAAAAGTTAAGATGATCTGAAATTTTCTAATGAAAATGGGAGAAAGTTATAAGGCCTACAAATTATTAGTTCTGGACAAGACTTTTCACTGACTTATGCCTACCGAGGGCCTAGCGCATACATTATTTTATTATTATCTGATTAAAAAATAACTTTTAGGTCCGTTTATTTTAAAACCACTTACACAGATCTAATTCGTTATAATAAAATCATAAAATATAGCAGATTGGAGTAGTCCTTATGCTTTTATAAATCAAACGTTATTTTCTGTGTTACGATGAGTGAGATTAATTACTGTTGTTTGTGCTCAGAATAATGTAAAATATGTATCTATTGAAAAATAAAGGTTATAAATACAACTTGTTTAACCCTTTAACCGACAAATTATTCAACTTGAATTTTCACCCACTTGAAGTTTTGTCTCGCTGACGCGATCCACAACTTAAAGTGAGTGAAAATTATTCAGATTTGACAAAATGGAGGCAATTCTTTTTAAATCCTGCTTGATGTCACGTTTTATCTTCAACATATTAAAAATGTGGAATTGAGTGTGCTGATAAAAATAAAAACTCGAATATATGCGGCACCGGCGGTTAAAGGGTTAATTAAAATTTCGTATTTTCGTGTTCTTACGGCTGATGGGTATCTGAGGTCTTCTAGAACGATGTAGCTATATGTTATATTACCCTGTGTAAATCCCTGTTATTATTTTTCTCTCATATTTATCTGTACCGCCCTGAAAAATCTGCGACGCTTGCCCAGAAGTGAAGCAACATGTTTTCAATGTATCATGTCTGTTGAGAACCAGGTTATTTCTGATTTTTTTACACCGCATTCACCAGGTGGCCATACTGTCGATAATGACGCCACCAGCGACTCCATTCGATTATTCTTCACGCAGAAACCATAAAATATTTGGCCGCCATTCAAAGGTCGGTCGCCATCTCATCACCAAGTTGCCTGAAAAGCCCATTCAATCCTATCAAAGAAATCATACTTTTTGATCCTATGGACGCGTATGGACAAAACGGGGCTGTGTGATTTGTGAAAATCCAAAGTTGTTAACAACAGCAGTAGAACACCATACAGCCATGGGGCGATTCTTGCAAAAATACAACCAACCCATATTTTTTGCTGATTTGGGGGGAGATGTGTAGAGAAAAAATATGAATAATTCCCAGCATTTTTAGTTATTCAAGATAGCGTCCAACTTGGCATGGCGTCTTATCAAATTTAGAAAAGTATGTGCGTTAATCAATTTTAGCTCAATTTTCTTTTGTAATTAACCATTTCTTCTAGTTTAGCGGTCTGTAAGTCCATCTAGACCACTATCAGATTTGAACATTCTTAGCCCCTAATTTCAAACAGGCACAGCATCATTATTGTCACAATTAAGGGTGATTAATTGGTATGAGCACAATAACTATGTCATTGTCACGTTCATTGGTCAAATGATTTGTCTTTTTTATTTATTCAAGATGGCGTATAAGATGGTCTCCGAATATAGTCAGATTTAGGAAATAAGTGCTAATTGATTTTATTTATCAACTGAATTTCCGTTTGTAATATACTCTTTTAAAGTCAGTGGTGATCAGTGAGCTTACCACACCACTCCCATGAGTAATAGTTATCCCTCTTAGGGGCCTTGCAAAATTAAAAAAAAAATCCAAACATTCAAATAACATTTGGATAGAGATCACCTCCCTATTCAAAAATAATGTTTAAACCAATAATTATCAAATATTTTAATTTTTTATGGTTTTCCAATTTTCTATGCAAAATGGCCCTGGATCCATCCCCCACTTCCAAATGTTATTTGGATGTTTGGATTTTTTTTAACTTTGCAACATCCCTTAGCTTCAGTTTCCATTATTTTGGTGGCCAGTGGTAATTTGGCCATAATATTATAATGAAGTTTGATGACCATCTATGTTTGACAGTGGATTTGACTGTTATTATTTTACATCATTGTTTCCCCCTGGCAATCATCTACATTCTGTTCATTAATGAGACCATCACATGTAAAAAGAAATAGCAGAATAGCTTATCTATTGGTATCTGCTGGATTTAGTCACACATTCACGAGAAGTACAAGAGCTACCTTTTCTCAGTGTAGATGCAATGCCGTCAAATTCACTGTGAAGAAATATATTTACCTCCCACCATACTTCGGTCTCACCCGACCAATGATAATATAACATATTTAGATTAAATGCGTTATGGTGAATGTAAAGAAAATAAACACAAATTAATTGACCAATAAGTGTGAGGTTTCCATAGTTATTTTATTTTACTGCTACCAATACATCTTCATTATTAATAAATAAATTATTATAAATAAAAAAAATTGTCCCAATAGCGATGTGGCCCTGGAGTTTTTTATAATAGCATTCTGGGCTAAGAAGTTGAATATGTTCTCAATATTATTTGAGAGTGGCCTTGACTGATTCACTATACGTCAAGCTACAGTATAGTTGGAATGGTGTACAGTGTATGACAAGAGGATATTGAACTATTCACATAGATCAATTTACACAATTTCCTAACTCTGACCATCCCAGAAAATACGGGGCATTCCCCCAATGCTGTTTCAATATTGGGCCAGCGTCGGCGACGGTGGGCCAACATTGAAACAGCATTGGGTGACTTCCCCGTGTTTGCAGGGTATAAGTCGGTGGCCATCGTGGACGCCCTCTTGAATAACTAAAAACACAAATAAATTTATCCAAAACCGTGACATTATCAGTTATTGTACTCTAACCAATCCATAACCATTAATAATATTTTATGATTATAAATATTAATTTTGTTTCAATCGACAATATAGAGGGTGGATCGAATGTTCGCTAAAATAGCCCTTTGGACTAAAAGGTCTACATGTTTTTTCAAGATTGTTCGGAAGGGGTGGTGATCCATATATTTTCCACCAAACTACTTGATGTACAATAAATATTCGATTGACAACTAGGCGTAAAAAATATGGCGATAAGCCAGCCAAAGCTGATCCCCTTTTTCGAACTTCTCCTGGCAAAACTGGTGACAAATCCGGCCTCTATAGCACACAAAATGGTGAAAAGGAGTCGTATTATAATGTTTAGCCATTCATATTCTCTTTCGGCTGATATTTAGCATGTAGACTTCCGACACGTATGGCTGCTCACTGCAAGATGTAGGTGAACCTATTAAACTCTCTCCGTCGTTAAAGCCATTACCATCTGAAATGGCATAGTAATTAACCCTTTAAGTGCTGAAATATGTGTATGTAAACCATGGAGACCAAAGGGTTTATTTCAATTTGAAATCATCTTAAATGTCTTAATTATCTCTTTCTGGTTCATTTGAATACCAATGTTGTGGGTCTAAGGCAATTATACATATTTTAATTCTTTCACTGCGGTGATCGTGTTAATACGTCAGAATTTGACGTATTAGGACCCGTGATGAGCGGGTCAAACAGTCAACGTAGCATCAAAAACACTTACCATGATGATATGGTTGTGTACTGCTTTACTCAAGTAAGCATATACTGCCTTTTTCGGCAGTAACTGTTTACTTTACAAGTAAGCAGATGCTGCCTTGTTGGCTTTGCACGGCAGTATTGTTATTATGCTTCAAGTCCTAATTACAGGGATAAGTCAAGTCGATTGTAATTTATTCCCATGCATCATAGCCGACACAGACGTTTGTTTGACTTTGTTCATTACTGCGCCAACGCCATAAACAACATTGAACCGACGCTGATTGTTTGTGATGACACTCGACTCGTTGAGTTTTGTGAACAAATCACTTATAGTCCTCTAACATATAGGACCCTAACAATATTTCTCATCTGGCATCTATAAGCGATGTAAATCATACATTGAGTGAACAAATAACGTGTGGGAAGACAAGAATTATATAGCCGATAGACATTTTTAATGTTTAAAGTCGTATTTTTGAGAAAACATATAAAAGAGAGTTAGAGAAACATTATTATGCTTAAATAAAAAGGGATTTTTTTAATTCACCCTAATAATGAGCTATTGAAAAGAAATATGATCTATTTTGTGTAAGCCATGTTTTATAACGAAAGGATGTTGACAAAACACTGATTTATAATAAGTGAGGAATAAAAGATCACAAAGACATCCAATATTGATCCAATAGTGGATTGATGTTGGCCAACCATCATTCATTCATTCATTCATTCATTCATTCATTCATTCATTCATTCATTCATTCATTCATTCATTCATTCATTCATTCATTCATTCATTCATTCATTCATTCATTCATTTATTCATTTATTCATTTACTCATTCATTAATTCATTCATTAATTCATTCATTCATCCATTCATTCATTCATTCATTCATTCATTTAATCATTCATTCATTCATTCATTCATTCATTCATTCATCTATCCATCCATCGATTCATTCATTTAATGCTTTATATAGTAATATAATATTATATAATAATCAATTAAATTAAATATTACTAATTTTAAATGTACTTTTTATTATTTCACCACATCGTCAAAATAAAACAATAACATTTTGAAAGTTATCTAAAATGAGCTGGAGATTATTATTTTGACAAAATTGGCTAATTTGCGTTGTTTGTTTAGGTGGTCAAAACCCCCATTCATTTCATTTTTTGATAATTTGAACTAGACAAAAATATATGATATTTTTATGTACATAAATTAGACTAATAATATTTTAGTAAAACCAACTTCTGCTCCTTATTAAAAATACTACACTGATGCTGTCGTCTTTTACTATGCTGATTAATATTCATGGTATCATTACGTGTCACACGAACGAGAGACACCTTCATTGTGTGATGCAGTCAGGCGCTCTACCAATCCACCATGCCCCCTATCTTCGATACCCGTACTGAAATGATTAAATATTTATAATGGTCGTAGAACCACAATTTAGGTATTCAAATGGTACAGAAAGAGCCAACTAAGAAGATGAAAAAATTGATAAATATTTTAAAGACTGTTTCCGACCTGTAGGCCTCTGTGTAATCAGTGTGTGTGAACATTCATTCATTCATTCATTCATTCATTCATTCATTCATTCATTCATTCATTCATTCATTCATTCATTCATTCATTCATTCATTTATTCATTCATTCATTCATTCATTCATTCATTCATACATTCATTCATTCATTCATTCATTCATTCATTCATTCATTCATTCATTCAATAATTTATTAATTAATTAATTCCTTCATTCATTCATTCTTTCATTCTTTCATTCATTCATTCATTTATTTATTCGTTCATTCATTCATTCATTTATTCATTCATTCATTCATTCATTCGTTTATTTATTCATTCATTCATTCATTCATTCATTCATTCATTCATTCATTCATTCAAAGAACGATAACCATTAATTATAATAAAATAACCCACTTGATGATGATATGCTCGGGGGCGGTATGGGCAGGGAAACAACCGCGCTATTTGCTAACAACAAGATGCCAATGGATTTATAGAAATCGACAATCTCAGAGAGAGGTTGCACCCCCAAAAATTGTGAAATTAATAAAGAAAATTTCTAATTGAGAATTCACAGGTTTTTTTTGCAAAATTTGTGACACAATATTGACAATAAATAAGCATTTTTATGAGCAGACAGACAGATATTTTTATTGACAGAAAGAAAGTCAATCCAGACTTATTTGTCATAGAAATAGAGATATGTACATGTATATACAACATTGTTAATTTGTTAAAATCATATGACAATATACATAGTATGACATACATAACTAAAATCATGTTAACTGGCATTGCCATAAGAAACACTGGGTATATACTTAAAATAAGATTGAAAGGCATTGCCAGGGTAACATAAGGTCTATCATTTTGTTTCCCGCACCAAAACCAGAGATAAAATAGCTACTATGTATGACATGCTAATTATATATATATTAGCAAAAAAGACACTCTGGAAAGCGTAGAAACCTAGAATATATACAAGTGCATAATTACGCTACAGTAATTTGAGAATGTATTAAGACAATGTTCAAAATTCCACGATATTTTTAAAAATCAAATATTATATCATGCAAGTACAATCAATGTGACAATCCGCGACACAGGTAGCTCTGAGCCATGTGACCATGCAAGCACAGTCGCTATGAACCCGACGATTCCCCGATATAGACTGGTGATGCAACGTAATAACAGTAATACCACCGAAACACAATATATACATACTAATACCATGGTGGTTCGTCGACTGCCAACAAAGTATAGCATCAGAATCCATATTATCGAGTGTTGGAGACTAAGTGATGTAATAACAATAAAAATTACGGATAATATTTATGCGTGCCATTCACGCAGGACATGGCACTCACACAATAACAATAAAGTTTGTTTAATTAACTAGTGATTTATTATCTATATGGACCTCGCACAAAAGCATTACAGCTTATTTTAATTCACTATATTGTTTAGTTCATTCCATTTCACTCACGACCTAGTTAGTACCACATACTTGGAGTTACAATCGAAGAAAAACATTCCCGACCTCATAGAGAAAATCAGTTGACTTAGCAACTCTGAAATCCTCCATAAGGCCCCACCTCGTCTGATAACAAAGACGACGGAAACGTCCCTAACCGGCCTTAAAAAGCCAAATAATAAGATCCGAGAGCAACAGCCGTCGTGATATGTGGTAATACCCAAGTCAGATCATGAAGGCATGATAATATGGATAATATAGCGACAGGTGACTTGTGATTGTTCTACATAAAAATGTAACGTTTAAACGATAATAATGACACATAATCATGATCATGATGATAATATTTATCATGCTAGTCAAGCACGGCACGAGTTATTTTAAGTAGCTGTAAATCCTATCAATAAAGATATTTAAACGCAGCCGGAAATTCTTTGTTTTGATTGACAGCTTTTCTTTGTCGCTTTGTGGGATTTCCCCTTTTTCTGGCGAGGGGTTTTCAGTCACCAACCGTGAAAAGCTAGGATTGGTTCAACCACGTAAACACGTCACACCATCAATATCACATGTCGGTTAATCAAAAAGCAGTTACTCCTCAGTTGAAAAGAAAGCAGTAACTTAACTGATTGCCTTTTGGCGGTATAATAATTACCCTGTCACTACCGTAACCGGGTAACAGGCCAACTAATGTTAGCGATCATTTTGCAAAACCGATATGCAGGCAGGTAAAACTGGTGAGAACCTCATGATATGAATCAGATGGTACTGCCATCCATACACACCGATAGCAATAAGATTAATTCAAAAAACTAATATATTGTAAAATCAGGTTACTAGTTTTAAACGAACAAGCCCCCACCTCAAACATTTATCGAAAGAAAAATACAACTCTGCTAAATAAGGAGCTTGTCCCCTGTATTTTCTCCTTTTAGGTTTGCGATAAAGGTAAAAATAAAAATGGCCGCCATTAGAACATATTGTACCATGACGTTGCTTCCAAATAACGTAGAAAGACGTTCTATGTATTTTTCTTAGCACATTAAGTACTACATTTTAAACATGTTAAAGATAAACTGTGACATTAATCAGCAATATTTGAAAACAGTTGACCTCCATTTTGTCAAATCTGAATAATGTTCACTCACTTGAAGTTGTGGATCGCGCTAGCGAGACACAACTTCAAGTGGGTGAAAATTCAGATTGGATAATTTGGCGGCTAAAGGGTTAAAGCACCGATGTTTAGGTATTAACCCTCTAACTGTTGGTCCCGATTATTTTGTGTTGTTCATTTTTCATTTTCACATTAAATACTAGCTTTCGAACATTTGAAAGATCAAACGTGACATTAATTGACACGATTTTTAAATCTTTGAACTTCATTTTGTCAAATCTGAATAATTGTCAGTCACTTGAGGTTGTGGATCGTTTCAGCGAGACACAACTTCAAGTGAGTGAAAATTCCAATTCAATATTTGGCGGTTAAAGGTTTAAAGCGATGTAATACTGTTTTAGCAGGGTAGGGTTTCTCTCATTAGCATTAGAGCTTAAAGTCAAATATCTCACTTTGTAAGAGCATGCCTGTATAGTGCTGCCGTTCAAAGCCTAAAGATTGTAACTAGTTACCGACTATTGGCATTGCTAAGTGGTAGACACCATAGATATAAAGATAATATCTATGATAGACACGTCCCTGTAATGTCAAGAAAGCGGTATTGTAATCAACCTCAAATATCGACATCGTATCAGACAAAAGCCATTGATTTATATGTTTGATTTCATTATCACGGTTGACTAATCGTGTTGAGAATCATTTTGTTATTTTATTATCATACTTACGAAAAAGAATTATTTTCTCCTTGTAACCTTGCACCCCACTTTAACACGACGTTATGGGTAGTCATGCACTGTCCATTTTCGCTACAATTGATGACGCCGGTAAAGGTCAATACAATGACCTTGTGATTTTATTACCCTGTAGGTTCCCTGTCGCATTAACCCTTTAACCGCCAGGGTATTTAACTATGATCTCATTCACTTGGAGCTGTGTCTCGCTGACGCGATCCCCAGCTTCAAGTGAGTGAAAATTATTTAGATTCCTTAAATTGAAAATCAATGTTTTCTTAGGGGTCTTGTCAAGTAGAAAAAATCCAAAAATCCGAGTAAAACTCGGAAGTTGGTGGGTGGGCCAAGCCCCAACTCGGATTTTTTTGTCTGTGGTTTTTGTGTGTTTTGTATTGTTTTATTGTACATGTTTCCCCAAACAAATTATAGTTTTCTTGCCAATCCATTTTTATCATGATTTTTAATTTTTTTAACTTGACAAGACCCCTTAATCTCCGTGATTTCAAAGGTACTATTTCACGTGCAGCAGAAGGGTAAATAACGTGTATATCCGTCAATAGCGCTCAAAGGGTTAGTGTCACTGCACACAGTCGACCATTGTACATTATTATACGTGATAAGGACGTTATAATTTTGCCTTTTCATATAAATTTATTACAATTGCACACTTGATCAATATTCATGTAGTCTGAAATGAATTGACCCAGATAGAAGGCATTTGACTGGTCGAGATGGCCATTTCGACCAATCGAATTCCAAATATTTAGGTCAGTTGCTTTGAGAATACTGACTCATGGCAGCATTCTAGGTCTCACTTAACCCATAAAGTGCGGGGATAGCTGACGTCTGTAGACGTCAGATTATGACGTCTAAAGTCTATCTCCGCTCTGTAAGAGTACACATATACATATAATAGCCGTAGACCCACAACATAGGTATTCAAATGAAACGGAAAGAGATAACTAAGACATTTATGACGATTTCAAATAAAAAAATCCTTTGATCTCCATGGTTTATACAAAAGTATTTCAGCCTTAAGAGGGCTAAAAGAGGATTTATCTGGACGCTGTTCACTGTTTGAAAATATTTTCAAAAATCTTCCACTTTTTATTTGATTTTATGCATCATCTACAGTGCAGATTAGTTTTTAATATGACTTTGTAATGCTGTGATTATATAGATTCAGTCATATTCCAGTTGAGAATACATGGTGTAATCCTGAAAACGCTGATAATACTTGTGCAAACCATGGAAACCGAAGGGGTTTTTTTCAATTTAAAATCATCATAAATGTCTTAGTTAGCTCTTTCTGCTTCACTTGAATACCTATGTTCTGGGTCATAATAAATATTTTTACTCCTCTAGTGCGGGGATTTGACTTATTATTCCGACTTAGATTCTGACGACTAAAGTGGATCCTCGCGCAGTAAGGGTTAAATTCGCTTCAATGAAGACTTATGTATATCCCTAGTCTAAATTGACAACTGTTTGTGGAAATGCTCTCTTGTATGGACCAACAACGAATCTATGAAATGTCAAGGTGCTAATGTAGATGAACATAGAGCACGCTTAGCTTTCTCAAATGATGGTATTTCTCATCCAGTTGTGGTTATAAATTGGACCAGTCACCTGGTTACTTACGGTTCGTATCGATTCTAATGAATTACCTGTTGTAATTGGCTTGATGATGTTGATCACCCACTCGTACTTTGGTGTTTGACTTTATACTTCACTGACCTGGAGCCGAGCCAAGAGCAAGTTACTTTACAATACACAAATAATAGTTGAACCCATAGCCTAGCAAACTAGTACAGTATATTTTGAATGATGTTTTATGATTGATTATGATACTATGGGATGTCCTGACCAGAAGCCACCCGGGGGTGCCACTTTGCCAGCCTTGGAGGTGGGGAATATTTGTATGGGCAAAACAATTAAATGTTTGCCAGCTATTTTGTCGCCAGGCATAAACCCTTCATAACTTCCTTATTATTTGTGCTGGAAAGCTAATGTTGATGTGCATATTTATGTTTTCAGGGTCCAGGAGCCTACTTATCCTAATTTAAAAATAAACTGTAATTGCAATCACATTCACCAATAATTTATTTATTTATGAACGTTAGTTCGATAAATACAGATTTTGTTTGGACCTACGTAAGCACCGGTAGCATTGTCTTTAACAAAAATAAAGTATATAGCCACACTAAAATACCTGAAGATAATGACTGATCAGTCATATCAATACATGCAGCAATTGAAACATTTCATTGTTCTTGCAAAGAGTATAATACTAGCTCAAAATTTAGCATCATTAATAGTAATACCATTCATATCATTGATGGAAGGAACAGAATGAAATGTATCATTCATTAAGATTTACGGTTGTGATACACATCATAGTATCATCAGATTAAAACTGAAGATGATGAATGTAATTTAACAATCAAGCTGTAAAATAATTAAACAAGTAATATATTTTTTTTTACTTCAGACATCACCTTCCTCGTGTTCGTCGTCCTGTGATGATGTGTTTCTGGTGTGATGATTGCTACAATCAGCTACAGCATGACAATCGCAGAAGATGGAACAAGACATTTGAGCAAGCACAAAGCCACATCTACCAGTGGAGCATGGACGTGATGAAGCGCATCCACAATTATTGATCATCAGAAACACCTCGTCAGGAACAGGGTAAACATAATCAGGTTACATTAATTTTGCTGTCCTTCCTGGTCCATACATACTGTACTGGATCTACTGCAGCAGGTGCCGAAATTGAAAATGCAGATATATTTTTTGACCACTGGATATTTTTTCGACCAGACAGCATAACAACTGATTCACTATGATCACATCTGCCTCCACTTGAGTATTATGCAGATCTTTCCTTTCAAACGGAACTGGGTGATGTAATGACCAGGTTGTTATTATTTTGATTCGCAATTCTTTAAGCGTAGTATGGATTGAATCAGTTATTCTCAAACTCAGAACAATACATGTGGTCAATGCCCCTTGGAAAAAACGTAAGCTGAGGTAAATAAAAAGCAGTTACTGCTTTGTCTTTACATGACAGAAAACGCGGTGGTATGTTTTTTTTTAATTTAAAATCCACCTTATAAAATACAGATTAAAATAATTTCACAAGGCAAATAGTAAGTAACTTACAACAAAGACTTGAAGACCAGTAAAAATGACTACATGGCGCTCGGATATCTTGGAATGGACGTTCATTTTGTTTCCCATGATTCATTCACTCGTTGAGGTCACATATGTATGCTCGATGGGTTTACTTGGGGCTTTACCCATAAACATAACCTACCCTTACATAAATTGATTACCTTGTTTCTGCATTGAAGGTCAGACAGTACCGTTAGTATGGGAATACTTAACCTCATTACCACTTCCAACGTTCGACTTAAAGACGAACTTAATATCTTCTCGAACCATTTCTACACGTCATCGTGAATCATCCTGCTAAACGGCGACTCCATTTTGACTGGCACGGACATTTGTGTGGTGGTTAAAGCCTGTTACGCCAGGACTCCCGGGTTTGTCCCCAGCCCTCGTATTCTTCAGGCTTTAAACGAACGAAATGTTTATCTTCCGCCCACTCTAAATATTCAGAATGGTGGGGAGTATGCGTGACCGATAGGTAGTGCGCTCGACTTCAGACCTCGAGTCGGGATGTTCTCCTGACCTAGTTTTGCCTGAAGACCCGTTCATTCACGTTACTGCAACTGCAACTGCAACTGCAAACAGCAGATAAACTACCGCCCCAAGGAAAGAAGTGTCCTCAAGGGCATATGTAAGTGTGCTGCTGGAAACACTCATTATTCACACCCCCCCCCCCCCCCTCCCAAGGCGCGGGGACGGTTGCGTAGAGTTTGAAAATGATTGCCTTTGAAAATAGGCCAAGATATGCCGAAATTATTAGCCAAAGTCATCGAGGTGAAACCCTTCTTCATTGGCAAATAGTGTCATAGTTAAGCCAAATGTATTTGGTATACTAAGGCTAGATGGAAGCTAGATGTGTAAGAACAGGATATATTTAAAAATTGTAATTTTTTCACTGAAAATCGTTGCTTTGAGAGCTGTTTTTTATAAATAGGTTTATTTTTATTTTATTTTGGGGGAGATAAAAACGTGATGCGATTTTCCACAGAAAATTGAGGGACGTGAAAATTAAAAGAAATATCAATTGATTTTAGTCTACTGGTATTCGAAATATATCATTAGCAACAGTTTTGTATTCAATGAGTTACAACTGATATTAAAACTGGAAACCATTCTGCATGAGCACAGCGTGTTGGCGAAAACAGAGTCAGGCTAGATTTGCCTGAGGGGCAAAGCTTGCGTCCCCACATAGATTTAGCAACCATAATACATTAATTATAGAGAAATACAGTAGGCCTACTGTCACCAAATTTTATGTAAACCACATAAAATGTGATGTCAGATTCACACCAAAATCTAATCAACATATGTCCAGGGTAAGCTGCTTCCTTGGAACAAATCGGTGAAGCAGTTCAAGCTCTTGAGAGTAACATGTGATTCGTCGGCCATTTTGAATTTTGTTGAAAAAAATAAAAAAGAAAACCAATTCTCCTGACAATTTTCTCAGTGCCTGTAAGCATACCCAAAAGATAACATTTGAGCTGTATAACTATTTTACCAAAATGAGCAAAACTTAAATATCAGCTAAAATCCTAAAACGTAAAAAGAGATAAGTTTTTATTATCATAATCACACCAAAAACTAATCAGCACACGACCAGGGTAGGGTTCTTCCTTCTTTGAACCAAGCACGAAACAAATCCATGAAGCAGTTCACGCTCTAAAGAATGACATAGGCGGCCATCTTGGATTTTGTTGAAGAAGCTGAAAAATGCTAAATAAATACCAGGCAAATTCCTTAGGGCCAATATGCATACTGCAAATATCTAGAAAAAATCAGGGGCAGGGGTGTATAGCTGAATCACCAAATTTTGATGATAGCCAAAATGAACAAAACCGAAATATCCGCAAAAATTCTGAAACATGAAAAAAGTTTTATCATCAGAATCACACCAAAAACTAATCACTCCAAAAACTAATCAGTACATGTGCAGTACATGTGCAGAGACTTCCCTTTAAACCAAACATGAAACAAATCCATAAGGCGGTTCAAGCTCTAGAGTGTGACATAGGATTTTGGCGGCCATCTTGGAAACTGAAAAACGCGAAAAAAAATACTAGACAAATTCCTCAGGGCCAATATGCATGCTGCAAATATTTGAAAATAATTTGAGCAGGAGTTTTCGAGTGAGAGCAGAAACAAAGTGCGGCGGCGGCGGTGGCGAACGGACGGTCGGACTGACTCAGCAAAAACAATAAGTCCCCAGCACCACATTGTGGGTGGAGACTTAATAAATTCAGATAATTTTGCAATCAATTATACAAAAAGAGCGGAATATTTGATCCAGTTTAACAGGTTATATATATTTTAAATAACAAATAAAATCCCAAATAAAACTCGTAAAAAAACAGCAGTAATCTGATAGTTTGCGACTGCAGGGAAATTATACAGTGGGTCCTAAAAATGTCAAACACAACTTGTTTTATTCAATTTGAAATGTAATTTTCTCTTCTCGTCTACTTCAGAATGATGGCATTGCATTGACATGAAAGTCTGTATCATGAAACATTACAGCCATATAACCGGCAATTAGTCATGGTTGGAAATTAATTTATGTGGTGTTTCACTCGTTGCCCTACGCCTTATAAGATGAGCTAAGCGCACATCCTCATCAACTCTGCGCCAATGTTGGGTGAGTGTCGAAGACGCTGACCCAACATTGGCGCAGAGCTGGTCTGAAATCTCACTGTATTTCATGTCCGGTAGAATATTATTTCGGGTTCGGAGTTTTCCTTCACCGACGCGTGCGTGACTCTGATTGGTCGAATGACACCGCCCGCGACGCCGTCGCAGTCGATTTAAATACGGACCCTTGAGAAGGCCTGTCATATCGACCCCTAGGGAGTGCAGACGCGTGAGCGAACTTGCGATAGAAATTCCAGAATGTTGAGGAAACTAATTTTTGTGGCGATTGTGATCGTGCTGATTGGCTCGAGCTTAGCCCAGAAAAAGCCTCGAGGAAGAAGTAGGAGCTGTTTCTTTTTACCATAGAAAATCGCTGAATATACTTCAGTATTTATTTGTTTATTTGTTTATTTATTCAACCCTCATTACATGAGGAAATACATGATATTGTTAATAATTTTAGCAATGTGTGACTACTTGAGCCTCTACTAAGAATATTTGGACTAAAAATAACACTTCTTAGGGGGTCCACAATATCGTCCAGCGGTTTCGAGTGTAAAGTAGGTTAAGTGTAGGATAGCGCAGCCCGCGTTGGGGAAAAGCCTAATATGACCACTCTACCCATCAGTGTATCTGGGATACATTTTCCATTCAAAACAAATTTAGAAAGGGAACAAATACATAGATCACGTACAAGAGAGTCCACATTAAAAATTATTTTCCATAGAGAAATTGTCATGTTATTTATTGAATCAGACACTGAATCAGACACTTTATTTATAATATATATATTATCAGTCTTTTTAAACGTGAACGATGTCTTCCATATATGTTTGGATTTAAAAATTTAAAAAGGCCTGACAAATGTTTCACCCATGCACTTCTTCAGTTAAAGGGACATGAGACGAATAGAGACGAAATTCCTGATTTCTATTTATTGACAACTGTAAGAAAATAAAAATAAGAAAAACGGGAATTTCGTCTCTATATCTAGCCTAACTGGTAAATGCGCAGCACAAAAATTAAAAAAAACTTTTGCAGCTCTAGTCTATGGACATATTTACATCATAATTATGGTCATAAATAAAAAATCACCGATTTTTTTATGATTTTAGACCTGGGCATGTCACTTTAAATTGTGTCTATTTTGCTCAAATTTGTAATTGTCATATTTAGGCGCATTACTTGCAGGCGTATTAATAGCATGATTATAGTAGACATTTATACTGAACTCCCTCCACGTCATTGCTTAAGTTAAGCAATTTACACTCGTGAAGATTCAGCAGTGCGAGGAGGCTCTGCAGTATGTGACCCAGCTGCAGCGTGTTTGGCCTCAGATCTTCTGCATTCGAATTTGACTCCTGTATCGGGAGGGCACGTGTCATCGGACTCGTGTCATCGTCCTTGGGAATTTGTTCTCCTGGGCCAGTTTAGCCTTCGTTTACATGCCCACAACACACTCCTTTTATATGTCAAATTCTGATGTTTTGTGTATAATTTCAGAATGTAGTCTTCGTAGGCAGAACGTGGTGATTCTGCCGGGGTGTACCGAGAAAGTGGCTGTGTGCAGTGGAACGTGTGGCACCGGCCACTCCTTCTTGTACTACTCTCTGGACCCTGAGACCAAGCAGACCATGAAAAACTCACGGTGCCTGTGCTGCCGTGACACAAAGCTCAGACGCCGGGAAATCCAGTGCAACGGTAAGCTTTTCTACGGCCACCGTAACTGCTTAGGGCCTACTTGAAAAGTGAATAGTTACTGCTGTTTGCCTTTGCGAATGCAGGCAGCAATTATAGTCTAGTCGAAAAATAGGGTTCCCGTGCACCCTCGGAAATATATTTCTAATTGATGCATCAAGCCTGGAAAAAACCCGTATAAAAGATTAGCTATGTTAACAAGCTGGGAAAATGTCCCTAGTACCATTTTTATGCTAATTAGTGCCGCCATTACCTAAAAAATGTATATTTAGATATAGCTCGGTCAATATCACAGATAACGGCAAGAAAGGGGTGTCTACCCCCATGTTTTGAGGGTCAAAGAAGTCAATAAAACCATTTTTAGAGTGATCTGACGCGTTTCAGAAAATTTTGTATGCAAATTAGGCTGAATGTGTGATCTCAGCCACTACAAAAGTGATCCTGGCCTCTGAAAAAAAAATCTCAGCCACTACAAATCTGATTTTGGCCACTAACAAACCCATGCGAGCCACTGCAAAGGTGATATCGGTCATCACAAAAGTGAGCTTGTATCGGCTACTGAAGAAGCTATCTCAGCCGCTACAAATTTGATCTTTGCAACTGAATATCACAGCCACTTACAAAGTTATCTCACCCACTACAAATGTGATCTAGACCACTGGGGACGTAATCACAGACGTTTTGAAAATTATCTCAGCCACCGCAAAATTGATCTTGGACACAACACACTGATGTAAACCGCTGGAAAAGTGCTCTTGATCACTACAAAAGTTATCTTGACCACTGAAGAAGTGATCACAGCCACTTTCAAAAGACAACTCAGTCACTACAAAGTGCTCTTGGCCACTGAAAAAAGAATCACAACCACGTTAAAAGTTATCTCAGCCACAGTATATGTGATCTTAGTTACTGAAGAAGTGATCACATTCTGCTTAAAAATTATATCAGCCTCTACAAAGGTGATATCGGCAACAAAAAAGTGTCACTACAAATGTGATGTTGTGGCCAAGATCATCTTTGCAGTCGCTGAAATATTTTTTAAAGAGGCTGTGATTACTTCATCAGTGGCCAAGATCACTTTGATCACTTTTGTGTTGGCTGACACGAGTTTCATAATGGTAAAGATCACCGTAGTGGTGGCTGAGATAATTGTTCAAGAAGCCATGCTTAATTCTTGAGTGGCCACGATCACTTTCGTAGTGGCTGAGATGACTTTTAAAGTGGGTTAGATGACTTATTCAGTGGTCACGATCAGCTTGTTTGTGGCCAAGATCACCTTTGTGGTGACTGAAATAACTTTAAAGTGGCTGTGATGACTTCTTCAGTGGCTAAGATCACTTTTGTAGTGGCTAAGATAACTTTTAGTGGCTGTGATGACTTCGCCTGTGGCGAAGATCACCTTTGTAGAGGATGAGATAATTTTTAAGCCGAATGTGATCACTTCTTCAGGAGCTAAGATAACTTTGTCAGGGGCTGACATCATTTTGTTAGTGGGCAATATCAACTTTGTAGTGGCTGAGATTTTTAAAAAGTTGTTGTGATTCTTTCTTTAGTGACCGATATCACTTTTGTAGTGGATGAGATAACTTTCTCGGTGGCAAAGATAACTGTTGTAGTAACCGATATCACTTTTTCAGTGACTCACATCAGTTTGTTAGTGACCAAGATCAACTTTGTGATCACTTCTTCAGTGGCCAAGATCATTTTAGTAGTGGCTTAGATAACATTTGAAGTGGCTGTGATCACTTCTTCAGCTGCCAAGATCACTTTTGTAGTAACCGATATCATTTTGTCAATGGTTGACATCAGGTTGTTAGTGACATCAGGTCATTGGTTGACATCAGGTTGTTTGTAGGAAGTACATGCTGTCTAACTTTCGTCTGGACTAGATTACGCATAATATTTAGTTGAAATTTGAGAGCCTATTTCCAGGGCCGTATCCAGACTAAGACAAATGAGGGTTACAGGTCGACCATCCGGTAATTGGGAGGTCTGGCACGCCCCCTAGGAAATTAAAAAAATTAGGCATTTTCGGGATATTCAGGCGAGTTACAGACACCCCTCCCCTCCCCCCCCCCCTCTATACGGTCTTCCCATTACAGCCTTTTAGATGTGATAAGCTTGACTAGCCTTAATCAACTCTTGTTTTTTTAGAAATAAGCAGATCCATCCATGTCATGCATGTAGCTTAGACAAGTTCAATTAGCCTACCAAGGCTGGTCTGAACCCAAAGCACAAAACTATGATATGACTTGTATTATCTTCTAACCTTACTTTACGGTCATTTTAAAAATGGTTCTGGTCATTTTCTAAAATGTTGGAAAAACAGAGTGTGTTTTTCAAACTTATTAGATCAATCTTATGATATTTTAATTGTGTTTATTATCCCCAGAACCTAGGGGTAGACAAGTTTAACTGCTCAGTTATCAACGATAGGCCTATTGAGTGACAAATGAAGTGAAATCAATGTTTCAGTAATGTCGGCACTAATTGGCATACTTTTTTTCTGCAACATACCAGATCGCTACAAAAATGTTTTTACTGTCTTCATTGGCCCTCAAAACCTTTTTGTGCCGTCATCTGTGATATTGACCGAGCTATAAATAGATATACATTTTTCGGTAATGGCGGCGCTAGTT
Source organism: Flabesymbios commensalis (assembly GCA_964017125.1). NCBI lineage: Eukaryota > Metazoa > Annelida > Polychaeta > Terebellida > Flabelligeridae > Flabesymbios > Flabesymbios commensalis. The sequence continues at coordinate 18,080,058 of OZ024917.1, forward strand.
TGCATATTAATTTTTTTCAAAAACATCAGATCACTCTAAAAATGGTTTTGTTGTCTTCTTTGGCCCTCAAAATATGGGTGTAGACACCTTTACTGTGCCGTTATCTGTGATATTGACAGAGATATAACTAAATATACATTTTTCGGTAATGGCGGTGCTAATTTGCATACCAAATTTTCTTGAACACGTTAGATCACTATAAGAATGATTTTATTGTCTTCTTTGACCCTCAAAACATGGGTGTAGATACCATTTTTGTGCTGTTATCTGTGATATTGACCGAGTTATATCTAAATATTCATTTTTCGATAATGGCGGCACTAATTTGCATAAATCGTTTTCTAGGCATTTTTTCCAAGCTGGATACACAAATTAGAAGTATATTTCCGCGGGTGCACGGGAACCTTATTTTTCGACTAGACTATTACTCTTACTTGAAACGTAAACATTTTATGCGTAGATTTGCATTAAAGCAATGTTCAGCTCTGCTCTGCAAAGCCAAAAGGCAGCATTTGCTTACTTTACAAGTAAGCAGATACTGCCTTTTGGCTTTGCACGACAGGGACCTATTGTCGTACAAGTTGCGATATATCGTAGGCTTCGGATTGGTCGAAATATATTGTGTCTTGATTATTAACCCATTCACAAGGAGTGACTAGTTTCTCATGCACCAGTCAGATTTTTAAGCAACTTTCTTCTATATTTTTAGAATTCACTGTGATATAGTGAAAAAAATAGACTTCTCCCGAACTGAACCATTTAATCATCTGAGCTCCACCAAAATTATGTTATTTTTCTTAGAGTTTTAAAAGCATTATTATGTAATTATATGGCCCTTTCAGGACAGAGCTGATTTTATCTGCATGACGTCAAAATTAACCTACCTACCACCCAGCTATATTAATCTATTTCTTCTCATAGGGATTTTTCAGAAATCGTGTATAAGCCATAAAAGGGGGGTTTTTTTAATTTAAAATCATCATAAATGTCCTCGTTTTGCTTCATTTGAATGCCTATTATGGATAAATGGCCATTAGAAAGATTTTAATTATTCCAGATCTTTATACGTCAGTATCTGACGTCTATATACGTTATATTCTGATGTATAAAGACGGTCCCGCGTTGAAAGGGTTAAAGGGTCAATATAATTAGATAGTCAATTATCTAATTATCATCAATCGTTTTTCTTTTTTTAGGAGAGACGCTGTTGATCGCTGAGCCGACAGCCTGTGATTGCGAGAACTGCGAATAAGCTGCAACACCACACAGTCACAGATAAAGGCTGATGTAGGCCTACATTTTGCCTCTTGAAAGATCACACATGCTCATTATTCCAACAACCAAGCAAAGACGCTACGAATGGAAACTTGATCTAGAACTATTTTCTCACAAGAAAACTAATATTCTTTTAATGTGAAAACACACGTTTGTCGTTGTTTAATTATATCAATAAAATATTGAAGCCTTTAACTTTTCAAACTATAAACAAGATATCAAGTGTAAAATAGAATCATATCATTGTTTATACTGATATGTGACGATAATAAAAACGAGAATAAACAGAACAAATAAGCCATATTAAGAGGTGTGATTTTAATACTTATACTCGTAAAAAGGAGAAGCGTGTAAAATGTAGCGACGATTAACGGACAAAAGGTAGTGTGTAGTGATGTAGGCCTATATGTGATGTTTTGAATTGATTAATTAATTGATTAAAATTAATAATATTAATATTAATTAATTGATTAATATTATTTGTTTGATTGATTGATTGATTGATTGATTGATTGATTGATTGATTGATTGACTGATTGATTGATTGATTGATTGATTGATTGATTGATTGATTGATTGATTGATTGATTGATTGATTGATTGATTGATTGATTGATTGATTGATTGATTGATTGATTGATTGATTGATTGATTGATTGATTGATTGATTGATTGATTGATTGATTGATTGATTCATAACTAAAGCATGGCGTTCTGCAGGGATCTGTACCTGGGCCTTTCTGTTCACGGTCTGTTCAGCAGCTACATAGGCGATTCTGCAGAAACCTGGCATCAAATATCACAAGTATGCTGATGATATACAAATTTACCTTTTCTACAGACCACATCTAGTATGTGCCATCTACCGACTACGGATACAGTCCACTAGTCCGACAGTTCATTGGTCGGACTGTCCATTGGTCTGACAGTCCATTAGTCCGACAGTCCACTGGTCCTATACAGTCCATTAGTCCGACTGTCTAATAATCCGACGATCCATTGGTCCGATAGTCCATTGGTTCGACAGATCTACTGAATAGTATTAATTGGCCTCAAATACGTCATTAAAAAGCCTGAGCAGTTCTCCCATTCCCGTATGTGTTTTACGAAGTTTTGATACATTTTAGATGGATATTACAGTAAAAAAGAGATTTTGGCCCAGTAAATTTTAACTTAACCCTTTAGCCGCCAAATTATTCAATTGGAATTTTCACCCACTTGAAGTTGTGTCTCGCTGCGCGATCCACAACTTCAAGTGACTGAAAATTATTTAGATTAATAATAAAATGGAGGTCAACTCTTTTCAAATCGGGCTGATCGATATCACAATATGGCTTTAACATGTTTAAAATGCGGTACTGAATGTGGTAATAATTAGGTAAAAGAAAACGGATATATTCGGCACCGGCGGTTAAAGTGTTAAGGATTCACATAGTGTGGCTCGAACAGTCTCATTGCTCTGATGAGCATAGCTTCGACGATCACTGCTTCGACGACGATTGCTCCGACGGTTATTTCTCTGATGATAATCACTCCAACGCTTATCACACATTTTACTTCAGAGCGACTGCTGCCACGGTGAGCGATTTTTTTTAAGTCCTGGTTTTATCGGTTTTGATTCACTTCCGGTATGTAAAATTTAACTTATTTAAATCCACCAATCCTTAATTTCGAGTGAGAAGTGCTAACACACCTGCCAGTTCCAAAATGCAACTGAGGCCAACTGAGCCTCTTAGTCTCTGACTTGTCTTGTTGCTTTCTCAGCTTTTCCACCCTTGCCAGTTTTGGAGCCTGAAAGGTAGACCTTTCAAAGGAAATTTTCGATATCATTAATTATGACATCACTTGGCACTGGGATGCCACTCGTGACAAGAGGCCTGAAGTCCTATATCATCCCCGCCATAAATTAGGTTAGAGCTTTTGCGGTCACAAATATTTGAAAAGTGGATTTGTGGTGGCCATTTTAAATTACAGTAAACTCACCTGCACATTTCAAGATGGTGGGTAATGTGATTGTGAAATCCATGGTTCATCCATGACGGCCATTTTGAATTTCAGTAAAATTTTAAAAAAATCACCTGCACATCTCCATATCGTGGGGAATGTGATTGTAAAATTTAAATAATTTCTGACTTGAGTTTTTGTGCCCACAAAAATTATGAAGTTCATCAGTGGCGGACATTTTGAATTTTGGTAAAACATTAAAAAAACCACCAACACATCACCAAATCTTTGGGAGTATAATTGTACAATTTGAATAATTTCTGACATTAAGTTTGAGTTTTTGCGCCCACAAAAAAATTGAAGTTTTTCCGTGGCGGCCATTTTAAATTTCAATACCAGCTTGAGTTTTAAAGTTTTTGCGTTCACAAATAAATTTGAAATTGACCTCTGGCGGCCATTTTGAATTTTTGTAGCATCTTAAAAAAATCACTTGCACACCCCCATGTTGCTAGAAATGTAATTTTAAAACTTCAAAAAAAATTGACCACTAGTTTTTGCTTTCACAAAAAAAAACGTGACGTCTGACACTTGACGCCTGACGGGATCCTGGCGCGACTGAAATCTCCCTTCCCTTATAGGCGGGGGATAAAAAACAGAGCGGTCAGCCAGTCATAGCCTACCATATAACATATGTAATGTCACAAACATAGCAGAAATCCCCCTGAAATGATTTATGTCCCACGTGAAGACGAAGATGGAGCTATCTTGCCGAGAAGATATCGGTAAAGGCTCATGCAGAACAAATGCTGATGTCTGTTTCATGGGGTTCTCAGAGCCGAGCTGCTCACAGGAATTTCGGCAGCTTCATAGTCAATTGGAAGAGGTCGACACCAATCTTCTCCTTCGTGCTGCTGAAGCAACTGCTATATAAATATATATATATATATATATATACATGTATACATAGTGTGGCTTGAGTTATCAACATTCATTCACACGATATCGAGGTCTCGTTCTTGCACTCCGGTTTGGACAGATGAAATACAATACAATTTATCTATTTGAGTAAAATAATGAGTTTGTTTGTTTGTTTGTTTGTTTGTAAAGAGTTAATTAGTATTGCTTTTAGTGTAAATAATTCTGGACCAAATAATCATTACGGTATAGACGGGATTCCGGTTTGTTCAGGGTCCGGTATGTACAGGTTGCACTGTACAAATATCTTCTGGATATTTTTTGAATGCTCAGTATAAAAGTCAGCCAAGTGAAATGTTAGTTTTCTTACATACTTCACCCCCCCCCCCCCCCCCCACACACACACACACATACACACACAATATTTCAGTGCATGTTTTTAAT